>JAASFZ010000353.1:0-19551 GCA_023334075.1 Globisporangium nunn | reverse complement strand
TCGCGGGCAACGAGTGTCGAGAGTGTGGCGAGATAGTCGAGTACGACAAGGAAGTCCGAAGGTCGGAGACTCGGGACTTTGGATCTACGGCGTCGTCAGCAGATTGCGGAATGGGGAGCAGAGAGGAGCAGTGGATCAGGATTGAAGCCGGGTTGTCGGTCCTAGTGGTCGTACTTCGTTTCTCATGAGACGAGCGGGTGCACTATTGAGCGATCTTGGTGCCGATGGGGCTGATGTGTGCCAAGACAGGGTTGCTGGCCATCAGTAATACGATTGGTTAAGATGTTGCCGGTGGTCTCGGAGGTCTTGACTTGATGTTTGTACTGCTGGCGGAGCGAATACAACCGTTTTTGAAAGGGAATGTGAAAATAGAATACAGTGAGTGCTGGTTTAACAAGTGTGAGTGCTGGTACTGTTATCGTATACGGAAGGGAATCAAATCGAGTGATGATTTTTGATACTATAGATTTATTTCAGCACAGTAAATCCAATAGGATTCATCTTTGACGGAATCTTGGGTGGTTTTTGGTTTACCCAACTATGCAACTTGATGTCTTCAAGTCTGCCTTGTGTACCCTCGTAGGTATATCGAGACCTCCAAGGCGATCTTCCAACTCTGAGATCGAACCTCAGATCCGCCCCGTTCACCATCCATTCGTCCGCAACCATGTACGGCAACAGCTCCACCAAGACCGTTTGCGCCGCTCGAGCTCTTCCGTATCTGTTCCTCACTCTCGATTTCACCTCCTCCGGCATCCATTCTACTCCGCCTCATCAAGCGTCGAAAGGACTCCGAGTTGGCTGCAGTATCGACGATTCTTGGTGCGGCACCTGCGTCGCGGCTGCTGGCTCGCTGCCAGGTCTCCAACTCTAACAGTTCGGTGACGATGAGCCGCCACCCGTCGCTCAACTCGGCCACGGGTCACCTGCTGCTCGACGCGCTACTGCTGGCCGTCGTGCCGCTCGTGCTGCAGTTCCTGCTCTCGCCTGCAGGGATAAAGGAGGCGTGGAAGAAGCTACGCGCCGCGGTGTTCGGCGACGAGGACGCTGGCTTCGTATTCCGAGCGATCGAGGCCAGGACCACGTTCGGCGAGTACTACATCCAGGACGTCGAGGAGAACCGCCACGGCCACTTGCTACAGCGAGCGATCAAGGCGCACCTCGCCGACTTAGTGGGGATCAAGCTGCGCGGCAAGGACCTTCTATACGAACTGGTTGAGAAGGAGATCGACAGCGACGTGGAAGAGATGCTCGAGGATTACAGACAGACGCCCAATGACGACTACTACGACTCTGACTACGACTATGATTCGGAAGACGAGGAGTCCGCAATGACGCAGTATGAGATGATCAACCGCCTGCGCGTGGGTTTGTTGCCGCCGCTGGACACTTGGATCGAGGTGCAGCCAAAAGTATACTTCATGCGCACGATCGTGTACGGTCAAGGTGACGATGCCAACGACAACACTAGCGATAGCAGCGATGACGAGGGTGCCTACGTCGTTAGGGAGAAAGATATCACGTCTGTCTACTGGCTCAAGACAGATGCCAAGAACGGCACACAGATCATCGATCAGCTCATCGACGACGCGTTCGCCAAATACCAGCTCCTCGAGCTCACCGCGCTCGCGAATGACAAAAGGAAGTACATGTACGTGCAGACGCAGCGTATCACCTCAGCAGCAAAAGACGACGATGGTGACGGCGAGGGGAACGATGGTGGCTCGTCGAAGAAAACTGCGACTGTGGTGTACAAGCGATACGCGCTCGGGGAAGAGAAAACGTTCGGGAACCTCTTCTTCGACGAGAAGAAGTCGCTCGTGCAACTGCTCGACAACTTCCTGAACAAGACGGGGAAGTTCTCGATCGCAGGCTTCCCATACAAGCTCGGACTGCTGCTCTACGGACCGCCGGGCACGGGCAAGACCAGTCTCATCAAGGCGGTGGCGCACCACACGAAGCGCCACATCGTGACGATCTCGCTCGGCAAGATCAAGACGAACCAGGAGCTCATGAACGCGCTCTTTGATCTGCGCTTCTCGGTCGAGGGCGTGTCGCTCCCGGTGAACATGACGTTCGAAGACATCGTGTTCGTGATGGAGGACATCGACTGCGCGGCGTCGGTCGTGATGGCGCGTGAGAACAAACCGAGCAAGGCGCGGCGCTACAAGCGGTCGTCGCAGTGGGGGTCCTCGACGGCCAACGACAAGCTCAACCTCTCGGGACTGCTCAACGTGCTCGACGGCGTCATCGACTGTCCCGGCCGCATCGTCATCATGACGACGAACCACCCGGAGAAACTCGACCCGGCGCTCATCCGTCCCGGTCGCGTCAACAAGAAGCTCGAGCTCGGGTACATGAACGGAGGCAACATCCAGGCCATGGTCGAATACTACTCGCAGGAGAAGTTCACGCGCGCGCAGGAACTGGCGCTCGAAGCCTTGCTGAGCGCCGAGAACGCCAAGCCGATCACACCCGCGACGGTCGAGGCGCTCTCGGCCGAGTTCGACGACATCGACTCGGTGCTCGAGGCGTTGCAGGCGCTGCAGGCGACGCCGGACGGCCGCGATGCGTGGCTGAGTTAGCGAGAGATAGGCAAACACATAGACTGACAAGAAACCAAACGAACTACGCGACGTAAGACAACCAGATTCCAACAACATCGACATGTATACCATACACACACTTTCGCGATAGCAATGACGCGTTCACTTACTGGACTCTGTTGACAGGACCATCAGTCAAGCTTCAGCGCGACCATTACTTGCTTCGATTCTCACTCACGGACGCACACACAAGCTCCGAGCCTCAACCCCATGTAGATCACCGCGTTTTCGCAATTGTTGTCGTCATCCAGTACGCGTTAAACTGGATGGTGGACTGCGTGCACCACCTAGTTTCCATCAATGCAGTTCACTGGACTGCGTTGATGGGTGTACAGCGGACTGTGTCTGCTGTAGAATCTCGGACCTTCGTCGTTCGAGTTCGCAACACGCAACTAGAAAGCATCGATGCGTGAATTGTCGTGGATCGCCAGAGCTTTGTCGTGGGAGTTCGTGATCTGCGAGAATGCACAACCGAGACAATCGAATCAAAGGTTTACGCTCGTGGATTGACGCTCGAGTCACTAGCAAGCGAGCGAAGGCAACAACGAACATTGTCGTTTAAGGACTGACGACGACAACAACATACGGATGCCCGACCACGCTAGTTCTCTTGAGGAACGTTCGATCGACTGGAGCTCACCCGCTCTTGATAGTTCATCACACTACGTCGGGCATTCTGGTATCTCGAGATCTCGAGTGGGAGAATAGAAGGCACGAGCTCGAGTTCCTCGAGCATAGATCGCCCTTCGATGCATTAGGAAGATACGCAGCAGGTGGTTGCAGCGAGTGCTGGCGAACAGTACTCGCACAGCACGAATGGCGTTGACTGGTTGGTTGGTCGGTCGGTCGGAATGATTGCATCGGCAGTCAGTCTTCGTTCACAGACGCGAGTGCCTCTTGCTTGAGTCCTGCATGACGCGAACAGATGACACTCTCGAGCTGACGCCAGCGGCCTGTCACACGACACTGCCGCCTTGCTTAACAACCCGAAGGCTCGAAGTCCCGAAGGCCCTGTCCGCCCTTCCGTTTTTGCCGACGTGGTTGGTCGTGGCGGCGGGTGTCATGCGCTGCGAGTGATTGCCATGGGCGTGCACGCACGCACGCCAGACTCGCGCTCCTTCTGACGTCGGTGGCTCGTCGCGCGGGTGACTGGCTGGCAGCGGTCGCGGCGTCAAGTCGTCAGACTCGCCTCGACCTGATTTCGACCACGAGTCTGAGCAGCTCAGCTCCTTGAAGTGATCCGCAACCAAAACTTCGCGTTCTCGCAGGGCTGCTGCTCCTGTTGGGTGGCCACGACGCCGCCTGTATGTATGCGTGCGTATGGGGATCGGATGAGTGGCAAGCGATCAACCTATGCACTGTTGGGTGCTGCTGACATCCCCCAATGCGTCGCAAGAACAGAAGGTACCCGTGGTGGCAAAGTGAAGGAACTGGCGGCTGCTGTTTGGAGCGTTTGCGGTCACATACTCGGCACCGCAATTTTCGTGGACGACCAAATGCCACACTGACGCGCTCCAACGCACTCGGAAGACAAATGCGAGCGAGTCGTGATCTTCGAGTACCGTGCGAAGCGCTGCGATCCATTCGACTGGCTTCCCGCGCCTCACCAGCCGAATGACCGGTCGATCGCCACCACGCTGTCAAGCGGTGGCAGCCTTTCGAGCACCGCACACTCGCTCGTTCGCTTGACGAAAAGCTCGATGCGCAAGCGAGTGTCCTTGCGTGCGTTCCGCCGCCATCTGCAGACATTTCTCACGATCACATCGTCCACCCTGCGTCAGCGCCTCAAGTTAGCAAAAACAAAGACGACGGTGCGCGAGCGAGGACGAACACAAACCCAGACCCGCAAATCCTAAATACTAGCGCACTGCATGGAGAAGCTTTTCTCACAATGAAGACGAGGGCTGGCGGCGGATTTGCTGCTGCATTGTGGTGGCGGTCAGGAGCATCGGCGCCACCCATTTACTGACTCGTCCAACAAGCCGCTCTTGTGGGCGTTCGCTCGTGAAGAACAGCTCAGCCAGTGTAGCGACAAATCGCGATCGCAGCAGTAATGTGCAAAAAACCACGGCCAACCCGAGTTCGCCCTTATGAACGCCCCAAATTGCCACAAACCACATGGCATTCACAGCAGCTTCACGCATCGCAGCGACATACACTTCGCTCATATGGGAAGCCCTTCTTGATATCTGCAGCTGGCTTGTGCGAGTTGGGTGGTGCAAGCTTGTTCGTTCTCAAGATCGAGCTGTCAGGTAAAACTGTGTGCTTCTACAAAAAGAATACAAACTCTCATATAAAGAAATGCTCACACAACTTTTACTAACATTTCTTGTCTTCTACATGCTCAAGCATCTTGAGCACGACACGCAGCTCCAGCGAAATACGAGTCAAACCAGGAGCATGGCTACCTTCATACTTACGACTATTTACTTGTGCTCGACTTTGGCAAAAATGGAGTTGCCAGCGCGGCGGATGTTCGCATCGCGGTGATATCGATCCGCCGTTTTCCAGCTTTCGACAGGAAGCGGCCATTTGCTTGCCCGATCGATTGATCGATTTCCATGTCGTCCGCTTGACAGGTGCAGGGTGGTGTTCAAGGCGTTCCAGGTGGAAGCAAAGGACTGCGACTGGGACGAGGCCAGTCGCTCTCATTCGCATGCGCCTTTGGTATGTGTCCAGCGCTACCGCTGAACCGGAGCAACCCGTTGGGAATGAGGGAAGGACGAGCACGAGCGTCGAAAGGACGAGGAGAAGCAGAGAGAAAGCAGCCAAGAAGGAGTCTCGAGCTCGTTGCGAATCGCTGGAAATGTGGCAGTGTCGATGGTTAGCGTTTGCTGTTTCCCTAAATCTCATGTTTCGAAGTCACGAAAATGTCCCGATTTTCATGAAATCGGCGGTTCCTTTTTCACGAGAGTTCAGATTTCGCTTGGTTTCACTATACGTTCGCTCCGCCTCTTCTTTGCTGACTTTCCCTGTCATCCTTTCGCTCCACCTTTCCACTCAATTTGATATCTCGAGCCATTTTCGCTTCAAATTCCCTCCCGTACTTTATCGAACCTGTCTGGCGTGCTGACTACCACTCGAGCACCTTCCTAGTCGACGACACATGTGCGCGTGGACCGGACTGCCGCGGCTGGCGCCAGGGCGAAGAGAAGAGATCAAGCGGAAGCGAATCAATCTCTCTCTCGTCACTCTCGAATTTGCCACCTAGCGCTCAAGCCGTCGGTCCGTTGGTCGTTCACCCAAGTTATCCATCCAAGCCCACCTCTGTCACGATGCTGCCGCCCTCGATCGCGCTCAACTCGGTGCACACGTCCGTCGTGGACACGCGCAAGGACGACGGACACACGGACTATGCCATTCGTGTACAGACGGACGCCTACGACGCCGGAGAGATTGTTTACCGACGCTTCTCGGCGTTCCTGGAGCTCCAGCGGCTCGCGCGGCGCCACTTCCAGGACGCCGGCTACTGCTGCGGTGGCGACAAAGGGTGCCTGCTCGCCGCGTTCCTCGAGCGTGTGTTCGCGGCGACCGAGTTCCCCGTGCTGCAAGGTCGTCTGCTCGGGAAGAACTCTAAGGGCGTCGTGCGCGACCGCGTGCTTTTCCTCAACGCCTTCCTGCTCGAGCTCGAGGAGGCGCTCAACAAGTGCCCGCCGATTGTCATGGCGCGCTGCGAGAAGGAGCGCTGCAAGATGACCAAGCTGCTCAAGAGCTTCTACGGCTGCGTCGAGTACAACCGCCCGAGCCACTCGCGCTCGCTGTAAGCTGTCGCGATTCAGTCGTCTATTTCCCTCTTCCCAGTTCAAGCCAAGCCAGGCTCGAGAACTACAAGTCGCCGTCGATATCTGCACCTGTATCCTCCTCCATCGTAGCTCCAGACCCCCAGCACGAGAGCCCAGAGATCCCATCCACTTCGGTCGCTCTCTTCGGTCTTCAAGCGCAGCGCCAGCAACAGCAACAGCAGAAACCCCATGAGCTGCTGCACAAGCGTCACGCAGTCGAGCGTTCTATCTATCTCCCCACATCACCATCCACCCATCCACTCCCGAAGCGCTGTCCCTAGACACGAGAGACTCCGATCCCGTTGGAAGGACCGGAGGTGCTCGTGATGGCCGCCACCACTAGATCGTTAGGTTAGCAGGCGCCAGGCGCCGATACTTTATTCACTTCCTCCTCGTCACCCGCTGCACGAGCAAGTACACCACCCCCTTCCTTCCTTCCTTCCTTCCTTCGTTTCTTTCTCCTCAACTTCTTCTCTCCTTCTTCGATCTCTTCATGCAATCTGCATGGCATCATCTTGCGTCACGCAGGACACGCAGCGTGCGAAGTTCCTCCCCCTCTTCCTCCTCTAGAAGACTCAAACGACGCCTGTGAACGAACAGCCACCGATCGCGTCCGAGGCGTCGTCGACCTCAAACGCAGATAGCCAGTATTCCGATTTCGAGCGCTGCACCACGACAGCCATGGAGCTCGTGGTGAAGGTGAAGGACGCAGAGCACTGGACAGCGCTGCGCGAAGCGTCTGACAAGAAGCTCCTGGGTGCGTTCACGTAGTTCGTGCACTGTCTCTGCTGACTTGTGGCCGTTAAGCTGCGTTTGCGTGACTCGCACAGTCGTGGACGTGCACAAGGACTGGTGTGGACCGTGCAAGATCATGGAGCCGACGTACAAGCGCCTGGCAGTGGACATCGATCAGTCCGAGAAGCGCGTCGCCTTCGCCAGCGTACGAACTGAACACGACTCGACTCGCTGCTGCACGCGGCTCAGATTAGGAGGCGTCTGCCCGCGTGTGACCGAGTGTGGCACTTGTCACTCAATCACTGCAAACGACGACGACTTGCTTGATGGATGTGCAAACAGCTCAACGTGGCGCTCGGGCTCGAGGGCATCGAGGACAATGGGAGCTGCAAGCCGCGCTTCCTGCTCTTCCGGGTGGGTGTCCTGTGTGGAATTGCGAACAAGAGCCATAGAGAGATCGAGCGAGAGACACCTGGCTGACGGATATGCGTGCGTGTGCGACGGACGTGGCTGACGTATCGAGCGACTGACTCACTTGTCGTGTCACTTGCTCGCTCGGTTGATCGATCGTGCCGTCGCCAGGAGCGCAAGCAGATCGCAGAGCTGAACGGCGCGAACGCTCCGCATCTCGAGCAGCTCGTGAAGCAGCACAGCCCGCCGCTCGGCGCAGACGACGAGGAGAGCTGAGCCAGTTTGTTAGTGTTCGTGGCTTCCGTAAGCGAGAGACCCCTGTTGCACGACGACGAAGCGTACGTAGCTATATGACGATGATAACGAAGACTCCAAGTCTTCAAGTATGGAGTCGCACACACATACACGCACGCACGCACGCACACACACACGCACACACGCACACACGCATAGCGGCACCACTGTCACCACCTACGTCAGACGCAGCAGTGGATGCCTGTCTGTCTGGAACCGAGGAGCTTACGCGAGCCGAAAGGAGCGAGACGCGTGACATGTCTGGCGGCCGATCATCTGGGAACGAACGAGTTCCGACGCCATCGAACGATCGCCCTCGACGTTGTTGGCTGCACAGGTACCACCAGGCTGCTGGTAGAGAGCAGCCTCACGCCGCCGCCTGTCCGGGGAAGACGAAGCCGGCGTCCTCGAACCTTCCCACGCGGCAGCGCTTGCAGAGCCCTCTGAACAGTTAAGCACAGTGTTAATGAGGTATAGACTGCAACAACAGCTCAGGTGACGGCTCCCAAACTCTCGGACCCACCTGTACGAGAAGTTCTGCGGCGACGCAGTCGTCAGAGACACGGGTGAGCCTGCAGGCCATAACACAACACAGCGCGCACACACACAGCAAACAAGACAGAGATCACGCATCGTTACATGGTTGCCTGGCGCATGAAGACAATAGCATACTAGTCAGTTGCGGGCTCGAGCGGCATCTCGAGGGCATCAGAATGCGAGCACTTACCACACTTCCTGCACTTCCAGTCGCCCTTTGAATCGCCAATCCACGCAAGTGTGCGTTAGTCTTGCTACCAGAACACAGAGTCAGCCCTTCAGACTCGAGCGTACCGGCCACCAGTCCATGTGCGGCGCTGCCTTCTTCTTCTCCGATACGCAGGAGCACCGACGGCAAGATTACAACGAATCGCAGTTGTGAGTTCGCCAACTTCATACGGTCTGTGCCAACGAATCAAGTAGAAGACTGTACCAGCTGTGTGTCTTCATCGTGATCCTTGCAAATCGCAGTCATCGTGTCGGGCGGCGCTCCTGGGAAAAAGCTCGGCGTGTTCACAGACAACGCAAAGAGCTTGCGATAGTCCGGAGTCGCTGCATGCGGTGTCGCTGTTGCTGCTTGTGTCGGAAGCAGCGCTGCAGATTTGTCTTCGTTGGAACTGGTGATGGCGTCGTGACGGGAGAAGCGCTCGTCAATGTCAACAGCAAAGGCATCCCTGAGTTGTAGTGCACGCGCAAATGACATCAGCTCCGAGCTGCTAGCTGTGACGCTGACCAGCTCAAGACACTCCAATCACAAGTTGCACCTTGGCGATGTAGTAGTGGCTGGAACTAGTGTTGGCAGCGCGTAGAACTTGCAGAGCTGCATCAGCTGGATGTCGTCGTCAAAGTCGCTGCTGTCGTCGCCGGTGGAGTCGTCACTCGCAATCTCGGCTTGCTTGTGTGGTCTGCTGCTGCCCGGGTATTGGTTCCTCCGTTTTGCGCGCTTCTTGCGCTGCACACTCTGCATCATCGTCGCTAGTTCAATTGGTGTCGTGCTCCAGATCGATCCACCATCTGAGCTGGTGTCTTTGACTGGAGCGTAGAGATCACCATATCGCGGTGGCATTGGGGGTGCATGGTACGAACCACCCGACCGCGCTGGAGTGGATGCTACAGATGAAGACACTCGTGCACTTGGACGCTGCTGCACATTTGTGAAGTCGCCGCCAGCTTCGACTCGTTTCGCTCCACGCCAAATATGCGCTGGCATCGTGCGCTGGTGGTGCATCAAATTCTCAAACTGGGACGCCAGTGGCCTTGAAGCGGTTGCCGCGTACAGAGCTGCCGCCGCTCTGTGCTTCGCGACTGCGATCTGCGCCTCGGTCCACACGCGTCGGTTCGGCTGATTGCCATCCACCTGGAGCTGCGACGAAGGTGGCGGCGGTGGCTGCGGTAGTAGTGGAAAGCGGCGCTGATCCAAGCGTTTGTCGAGCAAACGCGTCGGTAGTGGCGGCGGTGGCGGCGGTGGTGGCGGCGGCGGCGGCGGAGGTGCACCAGTGGGCAGTGGCGGCCAGCGAAGTTCCGAGCGTGGCGGCATCGGTGGCGGCACCAGCATCCTGCGGCAGGCGGCAAGCGTGTATGTGCGCTGCTCGCCTTCTCGGGACCGCGGCGTATCGGAAAGTGCGTCGCGCTCAGCCTTCAGGCTTCCGCCTTCCGCCTTGAGCCGCCGACGCGAGATGAAGTGTCTCCGGCCTCATGCCAATCAACCTGCGTGCACTTTCTCACAAGATGGCTACACCCGGCATTTTCAGCACTAGGCTGCCAAGAAACGAAAACTACAGAAAGCAATTAGCGTGGGGTGGCGCGGGTGTGGTACATCAAAGCTGTGGCCGCAAGGACAAGCAAAGTTGCCACCGAGCTCCGAGATGGCGCTGGTCACGCGGCTCGCGCGGCGCCAGGCGACTGTGCTCGTCGCTGCCTCGAGCAGAAACGCCCCCCAGCAACCAGCGCACCATGCATTTTCCGCCGCCACTCTGCCGCGCCATTTCTCGGGTCACGCGTCGCTGCTCGGAACGCTGCTCGAACCGCGCGCGACGACGCCTGCAGATCCCGCGGAGCTCAAGCGCGCGCTGCTGGCGCCGCGCAGCTCGTTCGTCCAGGCGCAGAGTGCTTTCGAGGCGCTGCAGCGACAGCGCGAGCCGCTGCGTGAGAAGCACTTCCTGGCGCTGATCTACAAGGCAGCGAACGAGGGCCGCGCCAACGACGTCGCGCGCGTGTTCGCCGAGTTCACGGCTGCCGAGGCGTGCGGCGCCGTGCTGCTTCCGCCGCGCGCCGATCGCACGTGGGACTACGTGAGCTTCGAGCGCCTGCAGATGCACCGGTGCGTGCTCTGGTCCATGCTCAGCGCCAAGCGCAGCTACCGCCAGATCAACGCGTTCTTTCGTGAGCACGTGCACGGACGCCCGAACAAGCCCGGGCTCTTTGAGTCCGACCCGCTCAACTTCCTTCTACGCACCGAGTGCACGGGCCGCTTCGCCGACGAGGACGACGTCGCGTGGAAGCGCCGTGTGGACTCGATTCTGCGCAAGATGGAGCGCTGGCGCTTCAACGCGAGCTACTCGAGCTCCCACGCTCTCTTCCGCTTCATGCTCTACCACCCAGAGGTGTTCGTCACCCAGGAAGATCTCGGTGACAATACTGGCAACGGGGACACGCCAGCATCTAAATCCACGAATGCGAATCATAGCCAACTGGCGCTCGGTGACGTGTTCGTGCGCTATTTGAACCGGTTTCCGAAGGCGCTGCGTCGGGACTCGAAACGGATATCGATCGCGGTGAGTGCGGCGGCCGCCGCTGGTCAGCACGACGTAGCGAAGACGATCCTCCACGACGCGGAGCAACACATGATTCGCGTCGACGCCGTGTCCTTCGCGCATGCGGTCGAGTGCGCCGAGAGTGAGGAGAAGCGCATGGAGATCGTGGACTTGTTCGTGAACGCAAAGGAGCGCAACGCGGTCTACACGACGCAGAACGAGCCGGCGAGCATCAGCAACTACTTGCTGCTCTACGCGATCTTCGACGGCAACTTCCGCCACATGATGGAGCTACTGCACGAGATGCAGTTGTACAACAATGCGGCGAGCAACAGGACGATCGAGGAGCTTTTCCAGAGCGTGGCTCGCCTGCGCGCGCAGATCCGTCACGAAGCAGAGTCCGCCAGCAGCAAAGATGGCAGGAGCAGCAGCAGCGACAGCATTGGCATCGGCAGCGGCCTCATCACCACGACGAAGCTAAAGGAGTGTCCGTCGATTGAGGATCTGATCAACGACTTCCCGAATGTCATCCCGCGCAACGTGCACACGATTTCGCAGGGCATCCTGCAGAGTCTGCGCGGCGGCGACCTGCTCATTGCGCTGCGGTTGCTGCGCGCGACCGTGCGCACGACCGACATTGTGCTGCGCCGCGAGGTCTACGCGCAATTGATGTACCCGTTGCTTGCGCGCGGCAGTGCGCAATACGACGAACTCGAGCTCGTGGAGATCGAGCGGTACTACGACATGCAGCATCCGGGTGAGCGGGTATACCTAAACGCGCAAGTGCTGAACCTATGCGAGTCGAATGAGGACTTCGTCGCGATGCTCGCGTGCCTGGACCGATGGCAACAGCAGCACCACGCGCCGCTCAGCCGCCGGTCCTTGCAGCGCGTGTTCGACATCGTGTCGAGACATCTACAGCAGCTGCGTCAAGAGGACGCGTCAAAGGTGTCGTTCCTTGTGGAGGGCGTGGAGCTGTCGTACCGCGCAGTGCTGCAGCGATACTTCAGCATCATTCCCCATGACGCTGCGTGGCCATTTGGGTATGCGGTCATCCGATCCGGTACGAGCGGGCTGCATTCGGACTTGGCTCTGCTGCTACAGCAAGCGCACAGGCAGGGACTCGTGCTCGAGAACGCGGCGTATAAAGTTGCGTTCGAGGTGCTCGACAGTATGAAGAAGTACGAGGAGATCCGCGACTGTGTTCGAGTGCTGGCGGAGAACGGAGCGTACGCTGCGCTGGTGGACAAGTATCCTGACCTCCGAAGCATTGTGGAGAGAAGCACAGCAGCTGCAGTAGCCACGAATTCGAGCGAGTCATCCTGAACGATGTTGTAGGAAGCCATGCTGACGTGGAGGGAACACATCGATAGACCGAACACCCAAGCTCGAGGATGGAACGATTACACGCATGATGGGTAGCATTGACCAAGACGTTTTACGCATATGCTTTTGCATCACTCACTTTTTGAGCATGCGCTGTTTAGATCGCTAAGCACTGTGTTCATGACAACAGCGTCGTCTCTTGACCTAGCGCTGCTCATGGAAACGACACGTAGTGCAGGAAGATACATACCAACACTCTCAAACTCGATCGTGTGCATCGACCACCTTCGCTCAGCACCGAGATACTACGTTTTGGAGCAGTCTTGACTGGTGTGCTCAGCATCCTCGGTCGATTCGTCGTCGTAGATCTCGATGTTCGTGTCTCTTGTCTCCAACCCGAAGAAGAAAATGACGAGCGCGCTGCCGCGCATCAGGATCAGGAGGAAGATGCCGCAACCGATACCGGGTTGTTCGACATACCAGGCCTCAACCTGCTCACCTCTTATGCAGACGGTGTGGTGAACTACTGGAGTCCCAAATTCTTCTCGAAAGAGATACTGAGATCCCACTTGTCTCCCCCATAAATAATACGTTCTTGCGAGCCAGGATTCCATCGGGCAGCAAGTGCTGCGATTGCAGACATGTTTGTATGTCCAGGGCTCGACGTGAATCCTGCACCGACGCCTCGGATCGATCTCGGGTAGTTCTTCGGCCCGTACACGAGAAGACAGCCTTGGACACTCGCCATGAAGAACGCGGAGAAGCTGGTGGCGATCAGCACCGGGTACAAACCCCACTCTTGCTTGACGACGAGAGAGCTGTCGTCACACTCGCCACGAACGCACCGACCAATTCAACAGCCAGAACAGCCGTGTACCCCCAACATTTCATGGTGTACACCACGACCAGACAACCAGGAAACTGAGCGGCCCAAATCATGATCTTCCACGTGAATCGGCTGAACTGCTCGAGTGGCTCAGTGAACCCGTACTCGAACAAAAAGATCGTCGGCTCAATGTGGTCGAAGACCGTGGCGCACGATATCGCGATGATGAACCAGAGCAAGCACAACACTTCAGTGCAAACGAGAAACGGAGATCGGAGCAGCAGGAGCACGCACTTGAACTGCGAGTCGAGGTACGGCCCTTCACGTAGTAGACTTTGGCATCTCCTAGACTGACTGTTCACGAACTGCTTCACGCCGTGTTCATGCTCGATCTTCTCCACGATCGCGACGGCTCCGTGATAGCGTCCGACGCTCGCGAGCCACTTGGTCGACTCAGAGGATGAAGTATAGCACCATCATGCAGACTGGGATGAGAAGCAACCAG
Organism: Globisporangium nunn; assembly: GCA_023334075.1. Lineage (NCBI taxonomy): Eukaryota > Oomycota > Peronosporomycetes > Pythiales > Pythiaceae > Globisporangium > Globisporangium nunn. The sequence goes on along the minus strand of JAASFZ010000353.1, from coordinate 5,776 downwards.
GCGTAGTATCCATCATCAAATCGAGTCAGAAGAAACCCGACGGTGGCGCTGATCGACCAGTACATCTGGAGAAGCACAACGGCACTGTCGCGAACGTTTGGTGGCATTCGCCTTAGTACCTTAGCTGGACGATCGCGAGTTGAGCGCTCACGAGAGATCGCGGCGAGTGACTGGGGAGTGACTGGGGAAAGATAGGTATCATCACGAGCGTGGGGTTCATCTCCCAGCTATCGATCGCGTCGATACTGCTGCAGGAGCTGTTGCCAGCAAAGAGGATGACAGGCTGCTCGTGGGCAACACAGTGATCTCGTAGCGTTCGCAGGCATTGTCGATGCCGCCGTGCGACAGATGTCCGAAAGAGCGCCGACGAGTCACTAGCTGTGGTACTGCGGGTTACATTTGCAGCTTTGAACGAAGTGCCTCGAGCGACAGACACCAAGACATCAAGTGAGTTTCATGTGTGGAAAGAAGTGCATCGTTGTATTGGCTTGTTATGCACAAGAAGAAGCAAATGCAGGCGAGCGTATCACTCATCCATCCAGCATAAATGCCGAGTATATGTGGTATGTGATGCATGCGAAGAAGACGTAGTAGAAGCTTGGAAGTACCCCAGACAGCCTCATCGAGTCAATCACAGACCAGGTGAAGCACTCGCTCACCATCAGCTTAGAGAACGGAAACTGGAAATGGTGCCAGAACTGGAGCCACGGAATTTGCGTGGACCTTTCGAGTCGTCATCTTTCGTCGAGTCGCTACTGTGAGAGTGATGTGTTGAATCAAGCGAGCCGGCGGATCTGTCAGCCTGATGGCAACCTCTAATACCAGCAATATCGTCGTCGTCGTCATTCTCGTTGTCGTCGCCAGCAAAGAAGCGTGACCCTGATGCCGACCTGCTGGTGCTCTCGTCATGGCCATGGTGATCGCAGTGGCGATGACAAGCAGTGCTGATGCCTTTGAAGTTGTTGTTGCTGCTAGTGCCGACACTGCTGCTGTCGCTATTGATGCAGGGCTCACCGAGCGATCCTCGACACGGGAAATCGAAATCGTCACCGACGTCGCCGCGGAAGACGCCAGCTCGGGATGGTGTCGAGCGAGCTCCACGGGATCCGCTGCTGTTCTCCCCGCAACGGTCATCCTGCTGGTGAGCACTGCCGTCTCTGGAGCGAGAGTGACTGTCGCCGTGTGCGCTGCTGTCCGAAGATCGAGATCCACCCCACCATGATCCATATCCATGGTGTTGAGTGTCGTGATAGCCATTGTTGCTGCTACCCGATCCGTTCGGGTTGAAGTCGTAGATGTCGTCATGATTTCCACCAAACGTATCACTACCGAACGAACCATCGAGTGATCCAATGTCTGACTTTGGGCCGGGAATGTGACTTGAGCTTCGACTACTGCTGCTGCCTGGGATGCGAAGCGCTGCGAGCGACGGCGTTGTGAGAGTCGCGAGTAGAATCGCCGGGAGAAGGAGAGAAACGCTGGTGACTTTCATCGTTGTCGTACTGTGTTCTGTAGTTTGTCAGGAGAGCACGTGTGTTGCTGTTGCTCCTCCGAGTTGCTGCTGTTTGGCTTGTGTTGTCGCGAGAGAATCTGGAAGTGACCGCCAAGAAGATTACAGCACGCAACAGCACTCGCTCCATCTCTTGGTCGCTCGTTCGTTTCTTCGGTTCAAGGTGCAAGGGGGAGATCGACATCATCTCGTATTGGCGTGGTAGGTTGTCGTTGGTGGGTTTTATGCATGTTTCTCGCTGTGCTCGCGCTGTTTGAACTCATTGGTTGTGCGGTGTCAGGTACACTACAAAACTACCGAGTATTTTCTGCTGGATTCTCCACCAGATCCTTGTGATCTCCATCCGCTGCCACTCAACCAAAGAGACAAGCAGATTGCTTACTTCTCTTCAGTCCGAGGACTTCCTGTGTGGCTTCGTTTCATATCTCAGAATCGGCGTCAAGAGGAGATCAGATCTGAACGATCACGTTGCCCAGCACTTCCCACGTCCCTGCGAGAGTCACACGCGTGTCTGCACCGTGTGTCTCTGTCAGCCAGTCCACCGTGGCCCTGGCGCGCAGCTTGCGGATACTCATGTAAGAACCGGAGCAGGCGAGTAAGCTTGCTTTCTTTGCTGGTATGCTCGTCTTCTTCTCCGCAGGATCTGGACACGGCAGACCAAAGATCAGCAGGAATGGACACGACGAAACATGTTCTTTGGTGCATGACGCTCCTGCGATCCCTCGAGGCCAGCGCAAGCAAGAAGCTCGGCACCTCTCAGAAGCGGATCTTCTGACAACGCCATCCAGACATAGATGGTCGAGTGGCTCAAGTGAGAACAACAGCAGTGCGAGCAAGTCTGTGCGTGCGTGCGTGTGCATGCAGGTAGATGTACTTAGATTGTTGATGTGTGTGTGTTGTGACGGAACAAGCCAGACATGGGGAGAAGAAGGGGGAACGCTGAGGATCGAGGCTGGAGCAGTAGCTCCTACATCCGAGCAAGTCTCACTGCTCAGTAGCCGTCGTCCGAGCCGCGGAGTTGCGAGCCAGAACCCGAAGTCTTCTTGCTCTTGTTCTTGCTGCTGTTGCTGCTGCTCTTGCCCTTGCCGCCACCACGACCACCGGCGTGCGGACCGCGGCTGCCGGCGAACGAACCACCAGTGTGCGAACCCGACGGACGCGGTGGGCGGCTTCCCTTGGCGCCGGCGTTCGGGAAGCGGCCGCCGTGCGATCCACCGGCGAACGAGCCCACCCCACGCTCGAATCTGCCACGCGAACCCGATCCGCCATGCGGTCGGATGGCGCCTCGGCCCTTGCCGCCGTGCGGACGACGAGGACCGCGGTGACCACCGAACGAACCGTCGAATGACCCATGCGGACGACGAGGTCCGTGGCTGCCGTCGAACGAGGCGTCGTGGGGAGGACGGCGACCATCCCGGCTCCCGTCGGACGAGTCTGGGAACGCCGGCAGACCGTCCGTGATCTCGTCCGTGATCTCGTCCGTGATCTCGTCCGTGGTCTCGTCCGTGGTCTCGCCATCTTCGGTCGCGGAGGCGGCGCTGGACGCGGTGGCCGCTGACGCCGAGGTCGACGCTTCGGTGGTCTCGTCAGTGGTCTCGTCCGTGGTCTCGTCGGTCGCGGTGGACGCGGCGGTGGAACTCTCCGAGGCCGCCGAGTTCGAGAACGAAGAGGAGTCGGTGGCGGTGGAGGCCGAGGCGGAAGTGGCAGCCGCGATGCTGGAGCCCGACTCACTGTCTGCGAGCGCTGCCGTGGCAGCGAGTGCGGCGATGATGGCGAGGTGCGTGACGATGCGGATGACCTTCATGATGGTGGCAGTGGTGGTACTGATTGAGGAGCGGGGTCTGGTTCGTTTGTTGTTGTTGTTGCTGCTGCTGCTGCTTTCTCGCTGAAGAGCAAGTTGGGGAGTGGGGTGGCGAGCGAGGTGGCGTCTCGGCGAAAGACCAGTGCTGCTGCTGCCGCAGGTGGTCGAGTTGTTGTGAGAGCGTACACTAAACTGCCTGAGAGCGAGAAGACCTTCAAGGAAGGTCAGTTCTTCATGTGTTCCATGTGTGCGTGCAGACGCTATCTCATTTCGATCGCTATAGCTGCAGTAGCTGTTGCTGTGGCTGCGGCTCTGGTGTTGACTGGCCAGTCAACCAGCCGGAGCGGGTGCTGCTTCGCGCAACGTGTGTTTTTCAGCACCACGCTGCCGGGTGCTGTTCTCTCTATCGAGTACCGAGTGTAAGAGCGCGCAGACTCTCGAGTTCAGTCTGTTGTTCCTAACCGATCCTTCGCTTCAAGTGTTGATGGTGTTTTGCTCCTTCAGCGCGCTCTTCACCGGTCGCTGTCCGCCCGCACCTCCCGGTTCTTGAGGCGTGTACCACCCACGCTGCTCGAGCCAACTCCCAATGCTCGCAGACGCCCAACTTGCGATGTCCAGACGCGACGGACGCGAGTACAGCTGCAGCAGCGACTGGCAGTCGATTGCCTTGCACACCGTGTGACAGCATAGCTGATAGTGCGCTCCGATTGGTTCGTACTATCTATCAGCGTCACTCGCCACCACCACCACCACTGCAATGCGGCGCAGACATATATACTCCATGCTGGCACGGCAACACAACGTATCGCATCGCAAGATCGACGCCGCTCCGAAGCTATCTCGTCGTCGCCACCGCCATCGGTGCTCTTATTATTGCTATTGCTGCTGTTACATTTGATGCTGTCGTCAGGACGTTCGTTTAGCTTACGAGACGGCGCCGCCACGCAAGTGAGCATCGCGATGTCGCGATGTCGAGTTGAACCGAAAGAAGGTGAGATAGCGAGCTTAGCCGCTCCTTCTCCGACTTGGGTCGACGCTGAAAGTGCACGTGAAGCTAAGCAAAGACACTCACTCGGCGTGTACTTTGGTGTCGACCTCGGCGACAAGACCCTGTCTAGTGGTCTCACGAACTCATCCACAACCTTGTGTTGCTAAGTTCGTGCAGTTGATGAGAAGCGGGTGGAAGACGGATCGTTTTGCTGCTGCGGACTCGCTGCCCACACACGACATTCAGTAAGAGTTGGTTGACTCTTGGGTGGGATCGAGTGCCATGAACCGAGAAGTTTGAGTATCGTACGGAAGTCGTTTGTCGACTCAGATACAGATTCTGGTATTGATAGTACCGGTATTGTTACTTGAGCTGGTGTTGCTAGTGATACTGACAATAGGAGTAGCACTGATAGTGGTATTGATACTAGTATCTATATACATACTTTGACATCTTACAAGAGAGGATTGCATTCTGCACTCCGTCACAGACGGGAACATTGTTGGAGAATGTAGTGAAAGTGTGCTATATGTATGATTGAACGGACTAGACACAGGAAGAGACGCATGCAGAGTATGCATGCATGCATGTACGCATATATCGACTTGTGTCGCTGCTTGCTTCCAAGATGACTGAATACTGAATGATGCTGGGTTGTTCGTAGCTTGAAGTCACAAGGCATGCACATGTTCGACGTCGCTCAGACGCTCAGACGCTGAGTGCAGCCTGGGAACTCAAGCTCAGACATCCGAATGGAGGTGCACACAGTATCCCAGTAGCCCAGCAGTTCGCTAGCCCAGCAGCTCAGACGCAGATCTCAGGCTTAGTAGCCGTCATCCGAGCCGCGGAGCTGCGAGTCAGAACCCGACGCTTTCGGACCCTTCCCGCTTCCATTGCCCTTGCCGCCACCACGACCACCGGCGTGCGGACCGCGGCTGCCGGTGAACGAACCACCAGCGTGCGAACCTGACGGACGCGGCGGGCGGCTTCCCTTGGCGCCGGCGTTCGGGAAGCGGCCGCCGTGCGAACCGGATGGACGGGGAGGACGGCTCCCCTGTGTGGAGCTGGCGGCGCGGTCCTGCTCATTGCGCGAACCCGCCAGAGGGAGGCTGCTGCGCGACCCCGAGCCGTGATGAGGTCCCTTACCCCGGCCCTTGCTGTGCGGGCGAGAGCCACCGAAAGGGCCGTCGAACGAACCTGACGGACGAGGGGGACGACTACCGCCGAACGAGCCGGACGGGCGAGAAGGGCGGTTGCCCGCGAGCGACCCATCCTTCGCGTCGTCAAAGGTGTATGAGTCGGCGGCGGTGTTCGCGAGTGACGTGGTGGTGGCGAGCGCGGCGACGACTGCGAGCTGGGCGACGACGAGAAAGAGCTTCATGGTCGCTGGGAGAGGATGGTAGAAGTGGTTGTTGGTGCTGCTGTTGCGGAAGCGAGCGAATGCGAAAGTGAGGTTGTCGAAGCTGCTTGTACGATA
>JAASFZ010000352.1:0-19560 GCA_023334075.1 Globisporangium nunn | reverse complement strand
GGACAAGAAGGTCGTTCTCAAGTGCATCAGGAGCGTCTTGCGCTGTATCAACAGTGGATGCAAGGCCAACTTCTGGAACAGGGACGTCAATGCCGCGCGGAACATGCTGGAACTGCTCAAGAGCGGACTGAAGGGGAAGCATGGAGCGAGACGGCTGAGAGCATTTCGGCGAGGTCAGTAGTGCAAGTCACGTCGACAGACAAAGTGGCTGGAAAGACCCGCAGTGTACGCGTTGCGGGAACGCGTAGTCAGCCACATCCACATATTCAGGCATAGGGACCAGTTGGATTTTTGCAGTGCCAGCAATAATATATTGTGTAGACGCGCATCCCTTCCGTCGAGGAGGCTAGTGGCTGCGTCCGCTGTCTTCCGATCCGACTGCCGGGTAGCATCGTCGTCGTCGTCTATTGGTACCCGAGGAACTCCCACATGTTCTCCAGCACAGCTTCGTCGAGACAGTGCCCAGGCGAGCGCTGCTCAAAGACGCGGAGCACTGCGAGGCGCTCGAAGAGGAATCCTTCGTGCCACGTGCGCGAGTCGCCCGTGAACTCGACGTCGCCGAGCTCAGGAGGGAACGTGTTGCCGTATTCGAGAGCCAGGTGCTCGAGGTGGATGTTGTACTGCAGCGCCTCGAGCACCGCGCGCATGCCGATGGCGTCGATGTTGTTGAAGAGCAGGCTGAGGCTTGTGAGCCACGTCCCCTCGCGCGTATGGTCGTCATTGATCAGCAGCATCGCGAGGTCGAACGCGCCGCGGAAGCCCAGCTCGTTCGAGTCGAGGTTCAGCTTCTTGATGCGGCACTCGCCGCGGTGGTACGCTTCCACGAGCGCCGATATGTCTGTGAGCTGACAGTTGGACAGGTTCAGCGACGTGAGGTACGGCGACGAGTGCAACACGCGCCGCAAGATCTCCGCGGCTGGGAGTCCGAACGACTCCGGCGCACCGATCCGGTTGCCGCTCAGGTTGAGCGACTCGAGGTGCTCGCTCACGCCCGACATCTGGCAGAAGAGCGTCACGAGCGGCACGACCATGCCCTCGGCTTCGTGCGACTCGATCATGTTCCAGAACGTCGCCGTCTTGAGCAGGGATGCCGGGGAACACACGCGCGGCGACATCGCGACCTCGCTCAGCTCCAGCACGGACGAGCGCGGCAGCCAGGCGAGCCCGAAGCCCGGCACGACCACGCACAGCCACTTGTTGAGCAGGCAGAAGACCTCGAGCAGCTCCCGGTCCTTGATCATGCCTGTGAAGACGCCCTCCTCGATGATGTGCGCGGTCGGCAGCGGACGCACGGTCGTGTTCTCCTTGATGAGCGCGAACAAGCGGCGCTTCGGAATGCTCTTGAGTAAGATGCGCTTGATGTCCTCGCGCAGGATCTTGTCCTTGTTGAACGCGCTGTACTTCCGCAGCGCCGCCGTATACTCGGGGATGAGCAGCACATGCGCCGGGTGGCCGCCCGACATGATGCCCTCGACCATCCGGATGTCCTCCAGCCGCAGCATGTTGCGCGAGAGGTCGAGGTTCGCGATCTTGGCGGTCGAGTTCGGGTGGAAGAGTCCGAACGCGAGCCACGCCCAGCAGAGCGTGAGCTCCGTCGTGCGGATGCGCTCCGGCACGAGCAGCTGTTGGAGGTCCAGCGTGGTCACCGCGTTCGAGTAGTGCAGTGCCGAGCCGACGGCCGCGAAAAATGCGTTGTCCATTGGACACTCCTGGAACGCCAACTCCTTCATGAGTCCGCGAGTCTCCTCCGGCAGCGCCGCAGCGAGCGAGTTGAACTTGACCTCCGGCTGCACCGCGAACGCCGTGACGAGGAACTCGCGAAACATGGCGCGGTGGCGCTGCACGAAGCCCGCGTCGAGCGCGTCGATGAACTGGAGACTACTGATGTGCGTGAGGCGGTCGCGCATGAGCTTGGTGATCGCGCTCAGCTGCGCTGGCGTGACCGGGAAGCGCTTGAGGGTCAGGTACTCCATCAGCTTGCCGACCTGCGTGTCCTTGAAGACGTAGCGGCGAACTTCCTGGTCCGCGATCGTGCGCAGTAGGTGACGCAGATCCAAGAACTCGTCCGCAATCTCGAAGCTTAAGCCGTGGTGCTCGCCCTGGTGGTACTCGCAGCGCACGAGATAGAACTCGTCGCAGGAGCAGAAGGGCAGCGGCTCTGGCTCCGACTCGGTCTCCGAGTCGAAGCGCACGTAGTGGCGGCGCGAGCTCGCGGGCGTGCCGCTACTGCTGGCGCTTGTGGAGCTGGTGCTGGTGGTGCTGCTCAGGGGTTTGCTATGGTGGCGGAAGACTCCGAGGTCACGGTGGTCGTGCCCATGGCGGTAGCCATCGTGGTGGTCGTTGTGGCGGCGGTGGCTGCTGCGGCGGCTGGACGACGACGTGGACGACAAGCACTCGGTCGCGTGGCGCTGCGGCGTGTCGTGCTTGCTGCTGCTCTTACCGAGCGCGAAACGCACCGCGGAGCGCACGATCGCCGGCATCGCGGGTGTGCGTGTTCAAGAGAGCGAGCGAGTGCGAAAGTGTCTCGAGTGCGAGTGGAAGCGCGGGCTTTGAGAAGTGCGAGCCGTTCGGTCGTCGTCGCTGATCGAGCGGCCCAATCTGCCGGCTGTTGTTGCCGCCTCCGCTGCTGCTGCTGCTGTCAACGACACGCTCGCATGACGCCGACCAGCCGCACACACACTTCAGTAGCTGACGTCCACCGCTGCTGTTGATGCAGTGCACAGCCCGTCGAAAAAAGGGGCGCGCCGGTCACCCCCGAGCTTGAAGCGCGCGCAAAGCTTCAGACTCTTCATCTTCATCTTCAGCGCTGCCGACTCGGCTCGGTGCTGCGACCTGTGACACTGACACCGGGCGAAAGAGAATGAGCGGATGGTGCGTGTCTTTTCGGCTGCAAAGATACACGCGCTAGGTGCGCAGTGGAGGTGGAGTGGGCCGCCAGTAAGTTCGCTTTGTGTCAGAAATTCAGGAAAAGAATCGCGTGTCAGATCATCGGAGGTCTTCTTCTCTCAGCCTTTGAGAAGAACCGAGAGTGAGAAGCTCACTGCCACGCTCGAAATGACTGGCGGAGAACGAACCAACTGCTTGCTCGCTTGCTTGCCTGCACCGCTGCGCGTGTTTGCCAAGCTCCCGCCCTCCTTCCTTCCTGTTCCTCCTCCTGCTTCTCCTTTCTTCTCCTTTCTTCCTCCCAGTGCTTTTCTGCCTCACCTCGCGCTTTTTGTCACCGCGAAGCGAGGAAACCGTGGCGGTGAAGCCATAGCATAGCATGCATGCATCCATGCGTGCATGCAGAACGGAATCCACTTACATGAACAGCACTACCATTCGTGTGGAACACAAAATCGATCTAAGACCCACAGACAACAGTCGGCGTCGCTCAAAGAGTTAGTCGATACTGTCGCATCATGGCGGAATGAAATGAAGGTTGCCGCGAACTGGAGTTGTTGGCCTGGCTGGCGGCCTGCGTCTCTGCACGGAGCCGGATGCTGCTGTATGCAAGCTATTTGATGCCGCCGTCGTCTGTGTCAAACAGCCGCTGGCGCTGCCGTCGCAGAGGTTTGAGAGTTTGCCTTCCTTTTTGTTTTGTGTGAGCTCATGCATGAATGGATGATGGTTGGATGTGTGTGTGTGTGCGTGCGAATCCTCTCGCACAAAATGCGCTCGCTCGTTCGCTCGATACGGATCGGCGATCCGGCTCATGCTGCGCGGATGAGGGATCAAATCGGCGGGCCGCTGCTGCCTCCGAGTGCTCGAGCCCAGCTGGTTGGCGATACATACACTCCCGCTCCACACAACGACGACGACAACGACGACGACGACAGCAACGACGACAACAACGACAAATGTGTGACTGAAGACAGAGGAAGACAGAGGAACGCTCGGCGCGCAAGGTGTTGCACACATCTGAATATCTGAAGACAGGTCTGAAAGAGGACAGCCGATTTGATCGGTCAATCAATCACAGCACGAGAGTTCGTGAGACAGTGTTCCGATCATCTGCAACAGGTTGTACTTTATCGACGCAGCGCAGTGCTGCAGTGCATCGAACCAACGATTTTTCTTGGAAACCCCGAGAAAATGAATCAAGTTCCGCCACTGGCGATTGCAGCTACAGTACGTACACACACGCTCGCGCACAAATGGCTAATTCTTGCCTCGGTCACGTATATGCAGTAGCAGAGCAGCAGCAGCAGCAGTTTGGCATGCGATGGTGTGGCTGCTATACGCTAGGCGGCGATTGCCTTTGGCGAGTTTCGTAGAACTTGGCGATCTCGAACTGGCCGAAAAGCAGAGCAAGATCGCTCTAAAATCGGTGTGCAGAGCGCGCGTCGTCATCGTGCTATTCTTGGCTTCAACATGTCGCTTGAAGCCCTAGCCTCTGACGCAGGTCTCCCTGTGAATACGGAACACGCATTGTGAGCGTGCGCTTCAGCGCTGTTTAGTACTTGGCGTCTCGACTGCTGCTCGCTTTTTGGAACGCACGCCCGGTTCTCGGCGGGTCCGTCTTTTTTCAGGTTTTACTTTTTTTCCAAATCCGAAGCCGGCATAGTCAAACCAAGTCACGCGTCGTATCGAGCTGGTGGCTGCTCAAAAGGGCGTCACGCGTCCGCGCACAAGAGCACAAAGCAAGCACGCGACCCGGCGGCATCCATCCTTCCTCGCGGCTCGCACGCACGCAACAGCATTGCAATTGCGTGCACTTCCTCGCCGACGGCTGCCGCAGCGAGCCACCACAAGCCACGAGCAGCCAGCACCGCTGCATTCTCGTCAAGTGCCTTACCCACCCACTCCCCACACAAGCGCACAAGCAACTCAGACTCGGTAAGCAACTGCCGCAGAGCCAAAAAAGCAGAGAGAGGAGGAGCACTGAGGCGGCCGCAGATCTTCAACCTGCGCCGCCCCCTTTCTTCTTCCGCCCTCTGCCCAACACTCTCGCGCTGCTCGCTCGCCACCGCCAACACGCGGCAGAGACCGTCGGGGGCCCCCGCGCGCGCGCCACACCAGAGCCGCGTCGCGCGCCCAGCTGGACACGTCCGCGCGCAGCACCATCGGCCAGGCGCTTTGTCTGCAGCGCCCGCCGCATTCGTCGGTGGCGCCGCTCCTGCGCTGCTTCGCTGTCTCCAGCGGCCCGAGCGCTGCCGCTATCATGATGACTGAGCGCGACATGCGCGACCTCAAGCGCCGCCAGCTGCTACTCGCGCGCACGCCCAGTGGTGGCAGTGACCCCAGCAGCAGCAGCACTGGCGGCGGGGGCGCGGCAGACTGCGACGCGGCGTCGCCCCAAGCGAACGACCGCACCGTGCAGTCGCTGCCGTACGTCAAGTGTCGCGAGAGCGTCAGCGGCGTCTTCGGCTTCGATCGGCACGCAGGCAGCGGTGGTGCAGGCGGCGGCTCGGCGCGCCGCATCTCGACAGCGTCCGCCGCCACAACAGAGACCGCCAGCTCGCTCTCACCGGAGAGAGACACGTACCACATGCCGTCGGCGCTCTCCTACTCGGTGCCGTCCACGACACTCGTGACGAATACGCCGCGCGGCCGCCCGGCAGTCGACGTCATCGCCACGTACATGAACACGTGCGACAGCCGCTCTGTCAAGTCCGATCTGCTGCGCTCGCACGCGCACTTCTCCTCTCCGCACAGTGCGTTTGCCTTGTAGTTGTAGCTGCTGCTGCTGCTGCGCAAAGTGGATCTGCAGTCACTGCGACGAACCTGGGGCTCACATTGCGCGTGTGATTGGCAGGTGGGCTACCGATGCCGCCATCCGGGTCGCGGATGCGGACGTCATCGATGCGCAGCAACAAGGACGGCAGCGCTGACTGGGGCTGGTTCGCTGACATTGACAGCAGCGGCGAGAGCTGGGGCGGCGACAGCTCGACGTACTCGCTGCGGCGCAAGATGAGCGCGGACCTGGGGATGCTGGACCTCAACGGCTCGCTCGACGTGCTCGGTGACGAGCAGACCAACACGCGCATCACGGCGGCGCACAAGACGTTCACGGTGAACGCGGACGGGATCCCGAAGGTCGTGTCGGCGTCCATCGCGATCCCCAAGTTCCGCATCGTGCAGTCTCGCGCCGGCGCCGACCGCCACGCGCAGTATTTAATCACGCTCAAGCTCGGCAAGGAGCTGTACGCGGACTGGAGGCGGTACTCGGAGTTCGGGGAGCTGGCCAAGAAGCTGCCGGCGGAGCGACATCCGCGCACGCTCGAAGCTTGGCGTGGCATCGAGACGCGGTGGTTCAACCGCCTCGAACCGTCGTACCTGCACCAGAAGTGCATCACGCTCGAGAACTTTCTGCGCGAGCTCATGTACGAGTCGAGTGAGCCGGCCGTGCTGCTCGACTTCCTCGGTGGCTTCATGGGCAAGGTGAACTCGCGGCCTGCAGACCCGGTGGCGTACCGCCCTGGTGCCCAGCTGCCGAAGGAGCTGCGGCCGCCGCAGCCCAAGCACGAGCGCGAGCTCTTCGAGAAGATGTGGGCCGAGAACTTTAAGCGCTCACATGTGAACTACGAGCACGGCGATCCGTGACGGAGCGCAAGGAAGACAGAAATGAGTTAATGGAGCAATTGGTTGGTTGGTGGGTGGGCGAGTGGATTGGTTGCGTCGCGCGTGCGTGTGTGCGTTGGTCAGTCGCGCTTGGAGGCGTCTGCTGGCGGGTGGCAGAGCTGGTGCTGGTACACAATGAGGTCCGGGATGGCGGAGATGTCGCGCACGTAGAAGAACTGCGCGAGCTGCGTCCGCGCCACGAGCGGGAAGAGCCACGGCGAGATCTGCAAATGCGGCGCCGCTCGCGAGTTCCTGTGTTAGCAGAGCCAGGCAGCAGCAAGCCACGCACAGCGCGTTCAGGGAGCGCACCTTGGCGATGAAGACCTGCCAGAGCAGCCCCACAGCCGCCCCCACGAGCGCTCCGACCACCACCTGCTCCTTCGTGTGGTACCCGAGGCGGACGCGCGAGAAGCAGACGATGAGCGCAAGGACGGTGACCCCAGCGATCGTGAGCACTTGCTCCAGTCGCCGGTGCGCGTTGAGTCTGTCGCAACCGCGGTAGCACGTGGCAGTGAGCGTAATGCATGGCATGGCATGGCACTTGGCGCTAGAAGTCGGGACGCCTCTCCTCAATGGCGTCAACGCGCACCGCTTGTACGTGTACGCGATCACATAGGCGGCGAAAAAGGCGACGAACTGCGCGTGCGCCGAGGGCATCCCGGCCCCGCTCAGGCGCGCGCCGGCCGGGCGGCTCTGCCGAATGGTGCGCTTGAGCACCTGGTTGAGCGCCTCGTTCGCGAACTGCGCAGGCGGGCGTCAGATGGGCGCGCGTGTGGCAGAAGCTGAGTTGAGCTGAGCTGAGCTGAGCTGAGCTGCTGCGGCAGGGAGACGCACCTGCCCGACGAGCGCGGCGACGGCGTCGAGGTCGCGCTGGAACACGACGAGCGTCATGAACATGACGACGACGAACCTGCGAGAGCGGAGCCGTCATTTGTTGGGCCTCCCTCGGGCATGCGACGACGCGAGCCACGCACACGGGGGTGAGCGTGAAGAGCGCCAGCAGAGGGCCGAGCGGGTCGCGCGGGTCGTACACGACCCACGTGAGCTCGAACTCCTTGAGCGCCTCGGCCGGCGCCGCTGGCGCGCTCATTGCGGAGGGCATTTTGCGACTCGCCAAAGCGATTTTTGCTCGCCAAGCGGGCATTTCGGCACCATGGCAGGCACCTCAGCAAGCGCCGCGGCCAACGTGCACGCCACGCGCCTCGAGAGCCTCTTCCTGCTCGTGCGCGGTGCGTAGTGCGGAGTGCGGAGTGCGCGCTTAGCAGGGAGCCTCCCGCCTATCACTCTCCGGTGCTTACAAGCGCGCGCACTTCTCCAGACGGCAGCAGCGCGCAGATCCGCGCAAACGCCGCCGAGAAACTCGGCCAGGCGGCGCTCGCGACCCCCGCGGGCGGTCGCGCGATCATTCAGCAAGCGCGGGAGCTGGCGCGCGACGCGGAGTGGGACGTGCGCGTGGCGGCATCCAAGTGCATCGAGGGCGTCGCGCGGGCGCTGCGCGTGGAGCGCGCGGCACTCGCAGACGCGTTCGCCGCCGCGTCGTGTACGTCTGGCAGGCCGCGCCCGGCTGCAAGCGGCTCGAGCGCGCTGACGAGCGACGATCTGTATGTGGTGTTGTGCTTGTGTGTGTATGTAAAGTCGGCGGTCGAGATGTGTCGTGCCCAGCGCTCAGTTTTCAGACGGTGGACATCCGGACTGTAGTCGCGGAAGGCGCGCCGTTGCTCCGAAACGGCGGAGAGGTACGCACGCGGGGGCTAGTGATGCAGCTTTTACAGTAGCTGTTGTCATTTGCCAGACTGACGCATTTGAGGGACGCTCAACACGTACAGGAGTACTTGTACGAGACGAACCTGAGTCCAGAGCAGCGCAAGATGCATGCGATCAAGCAGCGGCGGCTGCTGCTGCGCCGCATCTCGGGCGGCTCGGAGCCGATTTGGACCACGCGCGAGGACTCGTTCGCGCAGCAGATGTTGCCGAGACTCAACGCGGACCGTACGAGCGCGTCTGCTCGGCTGGTTGTTGGTGGGTAGCTGAGCGTTTTTGACGAGGCTCTGGTTGATTGTAGATGTGAAGGATATCGCCGACGACATTGAGCAAGGAGAGGAGGATGCGGAGCTTCGTGGGGTCACAGCTGCGACAGCACCGGCTCCGAAGAGAAAGCGAGCAGCAGCAGAGTTGTTGGACTCACAGCTACAGCTGGTCGGTCCCGAACCAGCGAGCTCAAGCGCGAAGAAGTTCAAGGCAGGCCGTGCCGTCCATGGAGAAGACGACGAGGACGACATTGAAGACCGCCAGACACATCTGCGAACTATCGCGGAGCTCGTCGTCGACCTCTTCGAGAGTGTCTTTGACTCCAAGTGGGAGGTTCGGCACGGTGCGCTGCTGTCGCTTCGCCAGGTGTTCCTCGCGTCCGAGCTGACCCAGTCATTCAAGGGCAGCGAGTGCGCGGGGCTTGCCTCGGCGTGGCTCGAAGAGTGCCTGGTGCGCTGCATCTGCGTGCTTGCGCTCGACCAGTTTGTCGACTACTCGGCCGATGGCTCCGTATCGCCAGTGCGTCAAGTGTGCGCGCAAGTGTTTGGAATTCTGCTGGGGAACTTGCAAAACGAGCAGCGTCTGCTCGCCAAGTATCTCGAGATCTTGCGCGTACTCTTTCAAGGCTCGACGTGGCACGCGTGCCACGGCGCGATGTTGGGACTCAAGTACCTGGTCTTGGCGCACAAGTCGCACGCGCGGACGCTGGTGCCGCTCTTCTTTAAGGACATACTGGACACATTTGAGAGACGCCAAGAAGAGGAAGAAGTGATGGTGCTCACAGCCGAGATGTTCGAGGACTTCACTGGGTTCTTAGAGGATGTTCCGCAAGATCACATCCGGGAGGCTGCGACGCTGCTGTGGAAGACACTCGCCGAACATGCGGCCTCTGGACTTGTTCCAGCGAGCACAATCCGGGCGCTGAGTGCGTGGTACAACCACGCGCCGCTGCGAAGAGTCCTTGAGCACGACGAGAAGGTATCGGCGCTGGCAGAGGTAAGTATCCACCAAGTCGTCCCACTGCTTCACCAAGCAGTGCGAGCTGTCCGTCTGTCGGCGGCATCGTGCACCTCTGCGATGTTCCAGATCGGCGGCACACTAGCAGAACCGCAGTTGATTCGGTACTTCCTGTCACATCTGCTGCTCCAGTTGTTGCGAGAAGAGGACGAAGGTGTTCGAGCGAGTGTATATGAGGCATGGAAGGATGCGGTGTTGTCAAGCTCCAAACAAAACGTGCTTGTCGCTGCAGTCTCGGCAGATCTGCCGTCCTGGACAGATCTCCTTTGGTCGGTATCAGGTGCACATTGCCTGAATGTGAATTACAAGCTACCACAGACGGCGTCACTCAAGTGCGAGATAGCAGAAGCAAGTTCTGCATCACGGGTAGCGTTTGCAGACGCGATCGGGTACCTTGGAGCCCACATGCCGATGGATTCAGAAGCTAGTGTTGCACTTGCCCAGAAGCTCAGCGACAGCGTGCGATCTGCGTCTGGAGACCAGCAGTGCGGCGCGCTGCTAGCGATATCCCGGTGGGCGTTCTACGAGAAGAAGAGAGCTGTTGATGGCTCTGAGGCTTTGTCAGATCGCCTGGTAACGCTGCAGAGGGCGTTTGGAGAGGGACTTCAAGAGCTCTCGCGGCAGGACTGGGTAGTGCAGAACCAGGGACGCCTGGGCGAAGTCTACTACTCGGAGCAGCGCGGGTTGCTGAAGCGTGTTCGAGTGATGGAGGCGAGGATCGTGGAGATCTTTCGTGCCAACGGAGTTCTATGCGCTCCCACAGCGTCAGACAGCACTGCCTCGGGTGCGTGGTCAGCAGCCGAGTGCTCGCGTCGCATTGCTGAAAACGTCGGTTCGTTCCCGTACGGCGACTTGGCCACTTGCTCGACAGACTTTGAGCTCGCGCACTTTAAGCGCCAGGACCTGTTCCTTGTCGATGAGACGTTGCAGCAGAGCTTTGCTCGGTATTACCATCGCGTCCAGGGTCTCGGCAGCTGCGCGTTCAGCAATCTCCTCGCGATTCCGCCCAAGAAAAGTGGGTTTCTCGTGAAAGCACTCATGGACTCGCTCAAATCGGAAGAGAACGTGGACTTTCAGCTTCTTTCCGCACAGACGATGGCAGACTTTGCAGTTTCTCAAGCCCACGTCCAGCGGAAGTGCGTTGCAAAGATCGTGTCGAATCTGTGCAACAGTGCAGCCGCTCTGGCGTTCTCAGAGCACGGAGATCTGTTGTCTGAGGCGAACCGTGGCGACAGCAAGGAAGCACCCTCTTCATCAGAGGCGATGCGGAAAGCATGGATTCGCGCGAGCGGGGCAGAGGTCACGCTCCGAGCGATGTGCGAGACCGCAGGGGCGACTGTCTTCTCGCTGTTCCCTTCGCTGAACGACATCATTTCCAAGTGCTGGGTGTCGACTCCTCCTGATGACAAGATTGTCCAACAATGCTGCCATTTGGTGTCTACGCTCGTGCCGGCGATCCACCTGGACGCGTACCCCACTTGCTTTGTGTGGCTCGAGAGACTCGCGGCACTCGTGACTCAGCCATATCGACTCGGTCACACGAGAGCGGCCGTGACTCATGCCTGCGCAAGCATCTGTCTTCATGCGAGAGAGCTCCAGGGGCGCGCGATGAAGCTCGTGTACCAACACATCTTTGCTGTGTTCAATAGTGGAACTGCAGTACAAGGTGGCACGAGCCCGCTGCTTGGTGCGACCATGATGCTTCAACAGATTGTCAGAGCGCTGTCGAGCGATTTGGTGCCATACATTCCAAGTCTGGTGCACTACGCGATGAAGGCGATGAGTTCACAGGCTTCTGATATCCGGTCACTTGCAGCGCGCGCGTTCGCCGAGTTGGTCCCGCTTGTGCCTCTGCGGATGGATCTCGCAACTGACACAACACAAGGGCATGCAGAAGTTTCAGAGTCACTGCAAGCGATCGTCGGTGAGAACCAAGTCTCGCGGGCATTTCTCGAGAGTTTGGTAGAAGGAAAAGCTGTCAAGCACGTTGCTGTCGATCACGTTCTCGCGGGTGGCGTCTCGCTCCGCTCGTACCAGCAACACGGTGTCGATTGGTTGTCGTTTCTGTTCGAGAACAGCCTCCACGGGATATTGGCCGACGACATGGGGCTCGGGAAGACGCTTCAGACGCTGGCAGCTATCGCAGGGTATGCGAGTTCTCTCAACCTTCCAGCGTCAAGGTGCTTGATCGTGTGCCCACCTGTGGTCACAGACCATTGGTTGACAGAGGCGTCGTCACGGTTTGCAGGCGCTTTTACTAGCGTTGTGGACTACTCTGGGTCGCCAAACGACCGGAAAGCGGCCCGGAAGGCACTTTCATCCAAGTCATCGCTGCCGCGTGGTGTCACGCTTGTCATCACGACATACGCAATGCTTCGCACCGAAATCGCCTTTCTCAAGCAGACCGCGTACGAGTTCGTTGTATTGGATGAGGCACACCTAATTCGGAACCCAGCGACATCGCTGTTCAGTGCAGTGCAGCAGCTCACCGCGTCGCATCGAGTGGCGCTGAGCGGGACGCCACTACAGAACAACGTCGCTGACCTGTGGTCACTGTTCGAGTTTCTCATGCCTGGGTATCTCGGGGACTTTGCGGCTTTTCGAAGAGATTTCGTGTTACCGATCTCGAGATCGCGCGAGCGGAACGCTACACCGAAGCAGAAGGAAGTTGCGGCGCTGGCAATCACGCGCCTGCACCAGCGAGTCCTTCCGTTCATTCTGCGACGCACGAAGAGTCAGGTGCTGAAGGATCTGCCACCCAAGATCATCTCGAACGTGCTGGTTTCGATGACACCGGTCCAGAAGAAGTTGTATGCCCTTGCATGTGCGGGAAGCGAGAGTGAGGGTTCTAACAGTGTTGCTGGCGATGGCACTGCGCCAGCAATGCCGAAAGTATTGGTGAATCTTCACAAGCTCCGAAAGATCTGCGTGCATCCAGCACTCGTTTTGCAGGATGGTGGTCTTGCGCGGCAGCTGAAATCAACGGAGACGAAGGCAGCAGCAGACTGGAGTAGCTCTGGCAAAATGGTTGCGCTCCGCGATTTGCTGGTAGATGCTTGTGGCATTGGCGTCACAAGTCAAACGGGCGGCGACGACGACGATGAGATCGCGCCCGCGCAACACCGCTGCTTGATATTTGGCCATCTGAAGGAGACGCTCGATGTGATCGAGCAAATGATCAAGAATGCACTTCCCAGCACCACCTACCGGCGTCTCGACGGCCAGACAGCTCAGCACCAGCGCGCGGCGGTCGTGAGGCAGTTCAACGAGGATCCGACAATCGATGTGCTTCTGCTCACAACGTCGGTTGGAGGTCTCGGACTAACGCTCACCGGCGCTGACACAGTCATCTTCATCGAGCATTCGTGGAATCCGTTCGTGGATCTGCAAGCCATGGATCGAGCGCATCGAATCGGTCAGCGACGTGCCGTGCGCGTGTTCCGTCTGATCGTGAAAGAGTCTTTGGAGGAGCACATCATGGACTTGCAAGCATTCAAAGAACGCGTGTCGACGACCGTCGTTGCGGAGAACGATGCACAGCGCAGCATGAACGCAAAGACAACTGAGGTGCTGAGCTTGCTGCAGAGCTCTTCAGCCATCGTGAAAGCCAAGGACGCTGCTGCTTCAGCAGCAAAGGAAAAGCGGCACAGACAAGCGGATCACACGCAGTATTTGCCAGCGGAAGCACACGCGCTCCTAGGCCAGCTAGGCGAGCTGTGGGACGAATCCCAGTACTCTTCTTTGGCGTTTCCAGGTGAGCTGAAAACATAGAGATGGAAGCGACGAACAAGGCTATACGTTACTGAGCCGGTTGAGAAAAGGAACTCTCTGATGGGTGAGAATCACCAGTTTATGCCGCGTCAAGGAGGTTCTCGACATCGAGCTGCAGGATGTCAGCATCGCAGCCTAGGATTGACGACACGTTCGGGAACGTGCGACCACGATCACCGTGCACAAACTCTTTCACGTACGTCCCGGCGGAGGTCGTGAGGCGCAGCAGCATGTAGTGCTTGTTGAGCACCTCGCAGTTGGCAGCGTGGATGATCTTAGGGCGCGTCATGAGCGTCCGCCGGTGGAGCACACGCACGGGGGTTTCCTGCTGGATCATCAAGTCCTGGATCGCGTCCAGCTTAGCGACCACCTCTGGTGTGAGCTCCGCTTCCGACCAGACAACGCAGCTGCAACATGAAAACGAGCACATATCGTCCGTAAGTTTACCTCAATTGAGCACACACGTTGGCAGGAACATCACACGAGCGTGCGAGACGGATTCCCGATGATCGTACCAGTAGGTTTTCTTCTTCGAGTCCGCACCAGCTTGGAGCCCGGCAAAGTACTCTTTCGTCGATGCCTTCGAGTGACGGATCTCGACAGCCCCAATGTTCGCGGCGTTGACGGCATCTTCGACTTGCTTGAACTCCTCGTCCGTTAGGTTGGCTTTCTTCGCGTCAATCACTTCGAGGATGAACGGCCGGCCGTTGCCGAGCATGCGCACGTCCACATCTTCGCGGCCGGCAGTGTGGAATTTGTAGCTCGCACCACGGAAGAACGGCAGTGCGATGTCCCCAATCGCCTCTTCCACTGACGACTCGCCCATGCGCACGCCTTCGAGAACCCACGGCGATTGGCTCAGTCCCCGCTTGAATTTGAGGTACCGCCCTTGCATGTACACGGGGTCGCGCTCCAGCGTCACCTCCACGGTCGGTCGCGTAGAAAGCAACGAGGGCGGACTCTTCACTGTTCCTGGCATCACCGATAGCTGCTCCAAGGCGCGGGTGACGGCGCCAAAGCCACCAAGCACCGGCTCGGGGCCACGGCGGCGCTTTCTCGAGTTTTCCAGCTGGAGCTGCGTGGATAAAACCGAAGCAAATGCAAGATAGTATCAGCGTATCCACTTGCAGGCAGGTTGCTACTCTACTCGACGTGTCGGCACCTTGATGGCCGGAATCTGCTGAACCTCGTCCGCAGACTCGTCGTGCTTGATGTCGAGCGTCACAGCGAAGTTGCTCGCGTTCGTGCACACGGCGTCGTGAAAGCACTTGGAGATCGCGTCGGAGACGAGTGACTGTGGGAGGACGAGGAAGTACAACGGAATAGTGAGTTGTAGTTGCAAACTACAAACAACTTCATCACACGCCGACCACACACCTTGAGCACATCCTTGAGGTCGAAGGGGATCCGCGTGTGGAAGCTGCTCACGTTGCTGCGGAGGTACTGCAGCAGCGAGTACTCGCGCAGCAGCACGACGCTGGGCAGCTTGATCTTGAGCGCGAAGGTCGTCGTGTCATAGTTGCTGCAGCACCCACACCCACACATGAACTCACCAGATCATTGAGTTCACCGACGCCAGTGGCGACCGACGAGCGGGAGAAGAACAACGGACCTCTCGAGCGCCTGGCGGCGGACATCGGCGAGGAGCTCGTCGTGAAGAGCGCCGCTCAACACGCCGACGCAGCACGAACAGACTACCGGAAGCGAGGGGGCGACACACACGCGCAAGTGGTTCCATCAGACGAGTGTTTGTTCAAGTGAGTAACGCGACGCAACGCACCGGCGCTGTTACTGCTGCCATTGTCCGAAGCGGCTTGCGTCGCTGAATCGGCAGCGATCTCGTGGATGGCGGTGCGCAGCTCGCTCTCCGAGCGGCTACGAGCGAGCGAGAAAGAGGCGGTAAGGCGAGCGAGCGCGACTGGCGAACCAACGCGTCCACGTACGCATAGAGAGCGAGGTCGCTGATGCCCGCGAGCCGCAGACAGCAGCGTGGGCAGACGCCGAGCGCCTGTGCCGCCGCGAAGCCTTCGGGCGTGAGCGCTCGCTGCAAGGTGTCCATGCTGGATGGAGGCGGTGATTGGCTAGTAATGTGCGTCGACGATCAGACCTAATGGGATCAGACTCAGTGCTCCCTCTCCTCGACGATCTGAGTCTGCTTGAAAGCCAGCTGCTGGCGTCAGATCAGAGAGCGAGTGAGCGAGCGATCGAGCAAGAGCCACGTTGCGCGAGCGCGCGATGCCGTCCATCTGCCCGCGGTGAGTATATACAGTGCAGCTGCTTGGCCGATCGTGGCGTCGCCGCCGCCAGTCGAATGGGCCATTCATTCGAAGTTCGGCACCACCCTCACAGCCACCTTCGCGCTTTCACTTGGTTTTGGTATTCAAGGTGCGGCGAGTTCGCCACGGCCGACGACGATACTACGTGCGCAGACTGCGGTGGCAAAGTGGTACTGTCTCCGCCCCCCCTCCTCCTCCTCCTCCGCCCTCCGCTCCCTCCGCCCTCCCTTCGCACTCGCCCACTCGCTCGCACTCACGCGCGCAACGCAACGCAACGTGACTGCAGGTGGCCGTCTCGACCAGCGCCAGTATGTGGAAGAACGGAGGCAGTGTCGCGCCGCAGGGCGCTGTCCCCACCGCCTTCGTCGGCTCTGCGCAAGGGCTCGGGTGCGTCTCTCGGCAGGCTGATAGGGACGGAGGTGTTCTTCGCAGGTGACGTTCTCACTGACGCTCACCCCCCCTCTCTCTCTCTCTCTCTCTCTCTCTCTCTCTCTCTCTCTCTGACACCCAGCACGAGCGCCGCGCCGTCGCCGCCCGCGCCGCGCAAGGAGAAGGCGACTGCGCTCTACAATTTCATCCCGCAGGTGTGGCGGCGCCGATGCGCGGCACAGCACCGGCATTCGAAACTCACGCTTCTTTCTCGCCTGGATGAATGTGCATCCGCAGGAGCCGCACGTGCAGCTGCGCTTGATCAAGGGCGAGGAGGTCGAAGTCATCCGAAAGGTGCGGAGGAGCCGTGGCCCCGGCTGTCCGCGGGAGCTGACCGCCCGCCACCGTTCTTCTTGAATGCTCACTGCGTGTAGGATGCGGACGGCTGGTGGTTCATCGCCAAAGAGGACGAGAAGGGGCTTGTGCCAGGCTCGTACTTGAAGCTGCACCACCCCGTGGTCGTGAACGTGCCGGATGCCGCGATCCTCGCAGCGCGCGAGGCGTCGAATCAGCGGCTCATGCAGATGTCGTCCCGCGCGTCCATCGGCTCGGACGACGCGGGCGTGGACTATAAGGCGCTGCGGCTCGAGGGGCTGGCGCTTGATGACGCATCGAACCCGCAGGTGCCAAAGGGGCCGGGGTCGGTCGACGCCAAGGCCAGTGATGTGGACGAGAAGCCCACGGTGCGCAGGCTCCGCAAGTGCTTCGCATGTCGAGAGACGATCCTCGGCCGCACGAAGACCGCCAAGGGCGAAATCTTCCACGAGATCGTACGTCGCGCTTGCCCATAGAGCTGTGGCGGCGGTGGGGCGATCGCACTCACTCCTTCTCATCTGTGTGATGCGCACAGTGTCTGTTGTGTCCTGGCTGCCGTGAGTCGATCGAGGAGAATGAAGAGTTTGCGATGATCAAGAAGAAGGCGTACCACGCGGACTGCGCCCGCGACGTCCGCCACTGCCGCGTGTGCGACAAGGTTCGTCGAGCAGCGCGCAGGTGAGGAGGTGGTGATAGTCGACTGAACGGTGCTATTGGCCTGCAGGAGATTCTCGGACGTGTGTACAAAGCGGGCGACGGCTCGTTCCATCGGCTGTGCATGATCTGCTCGCGCTGCAACAAGCAGGCGGACGAGGGCGCGCGCTTCGAGAACGAGCGGCTCGTGTGCAAGCTGTGCGTTGAGGAACAAGGTGCGGAAAAGATAAACACACGTTGCTGCTTCTTTTCTCCTACCGATGCTCACTGTTGCATGGACGCTGGCGACAGAGAAAAAAGAGCGCGAGGAGCGCGAGGCGCGTGAAGCGGCGGAGCGCGCGGCTGCCAAGGCCAAGGCGGAGAAGGAGGCCGCCGAGGCTGCTGCGCGCGCGCTGCTCGAGCAGAAGGAGCGCGAAATTGCCGAAGCCGCTGCACGGGCGAAGAGAGAGCAGGAGGAGCGCGAAGAGCGTGCGCGCGCGGAGCAGGCCGCGAAGGAAGCGGAGGAAGCGCGCAAAGCCAAAGAAGCGAAGGAAGCTGCTGAGGCTGCCGCTGCCGCGGCATCTAGAGCCCACCGCGGCACTAGCCATGCAAACCTAGACCAGTTCGATCTCGGTGCGCTCGACGGCCACGAGCGGATGTCCGAGTTCTCGGACTTTGGCTCGGAGTTTGGCGACTCGTTCATGACGAACAACCACGACTCGATGCGTCTCTCGGAGGTGCTTGACCTCGAGTCCATCGACGCGTTCAACAACGGGAGGCGGAGCAGCCGTGGCTTTGACCGCCTGTCGACTTTCTCGGACCTGAGCTCGATCTCGGACCGACCGTCGGATGCGCGGGCGGACCGCCGCACTCTCCCGTCGTCGCTGCGCGAGGAAGACTCAGAGTACCTGTCGGACGAAGACGGGGAACAGGAGCTCTGCGGCGGCTGCAACCTTGTGCTTGAAGGCGAAGCCGTGGGTGCGCTGAACCGCTACTTCCACTACGAGGTGCGTAGCGCGCGCCGTCTTGGAGGAGGGTTATTGCTCGAGGGCGTCGCTGATCGCGTATGTGGCGTGAACAGTGCTTCAAGTGCAGTCACTGCCGCAAAGTCATCGCGGAAGATGACGGGTACGCGGAGAAGGACAACAAGGTACGCCGAAAAACTTCTTGCGTGACACTCAGAACCGCAC
Source organism: Globisporangium nunn (assembly GCA_023334075.1). NCBI lineage: Eukaryota > Oomycota > Peronosporomycetes > Pythiales > Pythiaceae > Globisporangium > Globisporangium nunn. Next base: position 1,358 of record JAASFZ010000352.1, on the reverse strand, counting down.
GAGACAGTCGATGCAGGCAGCTAAGTAACCATACCTGTTTGCAATGCAGGCTTACCACCAGAACTGCTACCAGGACAAGTTCGGCAAGCGCTGCTGCCGTTGCACGCAGGTGCGCTCAGAGTCGTGCGCTCGGATGAGTGGGGTGGCCTCGTGATGACCTCGGTTTCTGCGTTTGTTTGGGTTCACGCAGATTTTGAAAGGAAAAGTGGTCAAGGCGCTCGACAACCTGTACCACCCGGCGTGCTTTGTGTGCTTCCAGTGTAGCTCGTCTCTCTCCGGTACGTTTCATGTGATGCGTGCAGTGTTGCTGTATCGAACTCGAGGCTGAGACTTGTTGCCTTGTTGTGGCGCGTGCAGAGAGCTTCTTTGAGCACGACGGCCAAGCAGTATGTGCGAAGTGCAAGCACAGCGCGATCACCTTCGAGGATCCTTCTACGCAGTACGTTATGCTCTGCAAGTGCTTCCGCACAAGTGCGATGTGACGCGAGGCGCCGGCTGATGTTGTGGACGATGTGTGGGATACAGAGAGAACCTCGCCCCGATTGGCACTGCGACTGTCGGATACCAGTTCTCGGCTCAGGATGACACACAGCTGACGATTTACCCAGGCGAGGAGCTGTCGATCCTGCAGAAGGACGACGACGGCTGGTGGCTCGTGGATCTGAGGAACAAGCGCGGCTACGTGCCGGGATCATACCTGGTGGAGCACCCGCCGAAGAAGGCGAGCAAGCCGGCGGTGCCAGGACTCTGCAGTGGGTGCAAGACGCAGAACCCGGACGTCGCCCGCTTCTGCCGCACCTGCGGGAACCAGCTGATCGCCTAGACCCCACAAGCGGGTCTTGCTGTCCGATAGATGATATTGTGCGGAGCGTTGAGTTGAACGGGAAATAAAGCCGCAGGTTCTTGTTGTTCGCATGGCTCGGCGAGGTTGAGCTGGTGGTGGCATTAGGAGAAGTCGAGTCGCTCGATGCCTGTCACCTTGGTTTCGGCGTGACGGACTCGAGAGAAATCGAGATTAACAAAGCGGGCCTCTCTCACCCTACATCCAACGATCCCACCGCATCAGCGGCCGATGCGATATCGCCGTTGGAGATGGACGAGGTCGAGTAATGAACTCGGCAGCGCAAATGAGTGAGCCGGCCACAGATCCGACGGTTGGCTTTTTTCGATAGCCAAAGACAACGCATGCCCACCCGCCCACCCGCCCGCCCGCCCGCCCGCACACCCGCACGCACGCACGCACTTTACGATTAGTTCTCCAAGTAGCAGGACAACACAAGACTCGTCGTCGCCGGATCACGTTAATGACGATGCTGGGCAGGAACCTGAAGTTGCTCACTGGCAACGCTGCAGTGGTG
>JAASFZ010000351.1:0-19587 GCA_023334075.1 Globisporangium nunn | reverse complement strand
AGTTATCTCGAATGCCTCTGTGGCTGTCTGCGGCGGAGAAATGCAATCTTGAGGTCGACTTCTGGCCAATTTAAGCGTCAAATTGTGAAGATTTTACGTTGCTTACAGAAGGCGCTGATGATTTGTGAAGGGTCAGCGACTTTAGCTTCACAAAATGTGAAGATATTGGGAAAGAAGCACTGTACTGCTGGTTTATATTTCGGTGTACTGTTAGTGAAGATAATAAATCGATATACCACCTTCACACCCGGTTTCTTCACCCTTGTGTGCTACGCACATAAACCATCAACCTTTGTGAACTTCCGTCATGCTCAAGCGCGCCCCGCCAGGCGTTCTGCTATATACAGATCACCATCCCCACCTGACTCGCGAGACTGCGCGGACTTCACCTTGGTCTACCTCCCTTTCTCATCAACGAACAGGGAATCTCTATGAAGTTTCACACGGTTCGACTGCGCTACCTTGCGGTCCCAGAAGACCAGTCCCAGAGACAAGTCCGAGATAACAGGTAAAAGACAGACGCGAAGTGAGAGAGGTCGAAGATTGTGAAGAAAATAAGTGAGCTGTCAAGTCGTAGCATCCTTAAGTTTGGTGTCCAAGGTAAGCACCTCATTGAGCACTAGCCTGCAGCACAGTACTTCACGGCTACAAAATCAGCTCCAGAACGGGTACGGTATTTGTGTGTGCTCATTGCACACTCGTGTACCTGGTCTTGTGTGCGAGTGTTGGCGTATGTGTGTGTGTGTGTGTGTGGAAAAGAGGTGAAGACCCCGAAGTCGTATCGGTGAGCTGGCCAGGCCAGGGAGACAGCACTATTGTAAACGCCGGGTGTGTTTCGTATCAGAAGGTATCTATAGTGAATAAAAAGAGGAAGGGAGTTCCCACATCGTTTGTCCCCGTTATCGCTTGGTCTTCTTTGCAGCTTCGGACGTACGTAAGTGGCCCTTGCGTGCAAATGTGCTAGTCATACACCATGCATTCGGATCAGTGAGTCGAGCAAGATCACGATGAGTTTGGGGGAAATCGTGTACCGCAGTGCTCAGAACAAGGTGGTGAATGTCACGGGGGGAAGCTCGGTGACTTTCACTTGCACGTAAGGTCACAAGGAAGGGTTTGGAACGCAGGCGGTCGAGCCTGTGTCTTTGACGTTACTCTCAACTCTGAGTGTACTTTTATGGGCTTAAAGGAGCGTGATGAAAACGAGGGAACAGCCAGCTCTCGAAGATTACCCGATTGGTATTCATCTTTTATTGGCAAGACGAGATGACCCTCAAGGCAATAGAGAGATGCCACGTCAACGGAGATAGTTGAAGGGAGATCTGCACTAAGATACGATCATACTTCGTGCGAAGTGTACAGTGACTCGGGTACAGTGTTGCTGCCGTGGCTGTTTAGCGAGCCAGACCCGGACGCGCATCCGGCGAGGTTTGAGCTGTCGAAGACTGCGATGTCGTGACCGGCGGACAACCCGTCGCACCCGCTCGTGGTCGGTATGAGTGAGGATAGTTCCACCGACCTGCCACCAGTGTACGCTACCCCCTCCTCCCGGGTCACTGCCGATCCGACATACAGGCAGCCAGCACAGCCAGGCAAAAGGGTTAAGTCGGAGATGATTGCGGAGACAAAGACGGACACGGAAGAGATTGCGGCGCCGAAAAAGAAGCGAGTTGTGCCAACGTCCTCGATTGGCACTTCGCACATGCGTAAGGCGGCGAGCGAGCCACCTCCCGACTTGAAAAAGGTTGCGAAGAAGGTTGCAAAGAAAGTCGCTAGGAAGAAGAGCAGCAACGCGTGTGAGGAAGTCAACACGCAGGTCCGAGAGATTTGGAGACGCTTCCGCGACGCAAAACGCCGAGGAAAAGGGGTGGGTGAGCGGCGCAGTGTGAGTGGCACGGTACGGCCAGTCGAGTTCTGCGTGCTCGTTTTGGTAAGAGAAACGAAGTGACTTCAGAGCAGGTCGGAGGCAACACAAAGCAAGCGTCGAGGAGGGACGCCTGACGTGGTGGGCAAGCTCTGAGATGGCAGACGAGAGAGGAGAGTGTGCTCTTCTTGGCCAATGGGAGAGTTGATGCTGAGTGGCATCAGCGGCAGCGCAGGCACCTTTGGTGAAGCCTATAAGCCTACTTCTTCGTACGTTTCTGTTATTCATTGGCTACTTTGCATTGATTCTCTGTGTTCAATGAGATCGTTGGACACGTCTGACGTTGTGTCAGATCGGAAGTAAATTGGCTTGCAGCGGTGTGGCTGCGTGAGTGCCCGAGTTTGAAAATTCCCTCTTCAAGTCGGCGGTGTATAGTGCACACGAGAATTGGTGTAGAACCACACACACCTGAAGTGCGGGCTCTCTTTCAAAGAGCTTACTCTATTCGTTACGCTTTGTGTAAAACGGTATCTGTTGCACTGCTGCTGCTTCTGGCAGCGTCGGTCTAATCCTCGTGCACCCAGCGGAGGCCGCCTAGGACCTGCGGTTCACACGACGTACTCGATCTCGAGTGTGTGACACAATCGACGAACGTTGCGAATAAGTATTTTTTGGCAGCTTGTGTCTTTTTATAAAACCTGGTTTTACCTCGAAAATGCATTTATCTTTCTAGCAGTGTTTTTGGCAGTTATGGCTTTTTCTGCATCTTAGTCTATTTCTGCTACAAAGCAGTTTTTACTAATGCTCCAAAACAAATAACTGCTTTTTATACAGAATATTTGATAAAAATCTTTTAGTATTTCTAACGTAACAAATCTGCCATCTCGAAGTCATATTATTGTACTTTCTATCAAACTTGTATTTTTCTCATGATTTCAGTATTTCCTACATTGTTCGTCCACTTCGATCCTTCGGTGAAGTGGTGCATTTTGCCTCGACGTCCTTCGAGTCGCCCACCACTACAACGATCGAGCGGATGGTACTTGCAATTCGACACCATCAACGAGTCGATGCTTTGATCAAACCCCCAAGACACCAGCAGCAACAGCTGTTGCTGAACTTCCTCCACGCGTTCGGAAGCTCTATTTGGACGCCATGATCTTGCACGGATTCACATCTGCTTCTTGGTCCAGTCTCCAAACATGAGCTGGTAGTCCTCCACCTGCCGCTGCTCTCGAGCCACACGACGTCACGCATGTGAATACACGGCAGCTGCGCATCACTCGCGCTATGCGCACCTTGAGCTGCGCATTCTCTTCGAGTAGCCGGAGATACGCTTCTGCCTGGCTGTCTGTCTGTCGTTTGAGGGCTCTACTCTCGCTCAGCCACCACATGCAAAAAAGTTAGATTCCGCTTCCGCTGAGGAGTTCGCGCTCCGCGTCGCATCCACGCACTCGAGCTCGACGTCTCGCTGCTGCGCCTCGCCCACCGCGCCCTTGAGGCAAATCTCGAGTCCGCGCGCGTACGCGTCCGCCGCGCGGCGGTAGCTCTGCTGTCCGTACAGCGCCTTGCCTTTGCGCGAGTATGTCTTGGCCCACGTCGGGTCGAGCGCGATTGCGGCGTCCGCATCGCGCAGTGCGTCGTCGAAGCGGCCAAGCGCGCAGAGCGCCGCCTGGGTATTCACCCGGAAAAGAGTGAGAATGCGAGAAAGAGCGAGCGAGCGAAAGAGAGAAAAAGAGAGAGGAGCTGCAACACGACACATGAGCCGCGCCCACCGATCGGTTACTGAAGAGCGTCGCCGTGGGCTCAGCGGCGATGCCGAGCGAGTATTCGTGGGCGGCGGCGGCGAATTCGCGACGCTTGAAGAGTTCGTTGCCGCGGAGCTTGTGCACCGAGTCGTCCTCGCGTGCCGGCGCGCTGCGGCCCTGTGCAGTGGATCCCGACAGCTTCGCATCCACTGTGGCAGGTGCAGGAGGCTTGCTGCTGCCGAAAAGCCACTCCATTGTCTCGCGAACTCCAGGGGCTTCACAGCACAAGGCCAGCTAATGTCTCTCTCCAGAGGTGTGGCTTATTTTTCGTGAGGGAAAACTCCCTTGGTTTACAGACTGTTTAAAACAGAATGGCACGCTGAGTCATTCCCATGAGCCATAATCATGATTATCACCCCTCCCCAATGCCTCCTGGCCAGTGTGTGCGTGCATCCGCGCTCACTTGCGCTTCTTCCGCCTTCTTCGCCGCACGCAGCAACGACCGAGAAGAACGATGGCAGCGCGCCGCCACGTCTCGCGCGCGTTCGTGTCTGCCGCGCTGCTCGGCGGCTCCATCTACGCTGTCGACCAGACGAACGCGTGCGTCTCTCTTACGTCCCCCTCGTTTTCATTCCCAACTCGCTCGCCTCTCACCCACCGTCGGCTCCGTCTTCACACACACACACTCACGCTCGCTCTCTCAACTCCCCGCGCAGCAACATCCTCTCGCGCTCGGCGCGCGTGGCCCGAACCGGCGCGGAGGTCGTCACCGACTTCCGCCGCAACGTGCGCGGCATTCCGCGTGATACACCTGCGTACCGCTCCGCGCTCCGGGAGATGAACCTGCGCACGGCGCAGCGCATCCTCTCGCTCTGCCTCGCGAACGGTGGCATCTATACCAAATTCGGCCAGCAGCTTGCGACGTTCAACCACGGGCTGCCGAAGGAGATCACCGAAACGCTCGCGGCGCTGCAGGACCGCGCGCGACCCGTCGCCTTCGCGCAGGCCGTGCAGACGATCGAGCACGAGCTGGGCCAGCCGTGGCAGGCGCTCTTCGCCGAGATCGATGACGCGCCGATTGCCGCTGCGTCGCTCGCGCAAGTGCACCGCGCGGTGGACCGGCGCGGCCGTATCGTGGCGGTGAAAGTGCAGTATCCGCACCTCGAGGCGCAGATGCGCGCTGACCTTCGCGTGATGAGATGGGCGGCGCAGCTCACGGAGTACTACTTCCCGGACGTGCAGGTGCAATGGATGTTCCCCGAGTTCGAGGCCGCACTCGTGGCCGAACTCGACTTTGAGAGCGAGAAGCGCAACAGCCGCCGCATCGCGGCGCTGCTTGCGCGCAACCCGGCCGTGCACGTGCCTACGGTCTACGACGAGCTCAGCGCGCGCAAGGTGCTCACGATGGAGTTTATCGACGCCCCCAAGATCTCGCAGATCGACAAGATCGAGGGGCTTGGGCTCGCACCCGCGCACGTCGCGCGTCTCCTGTGCGAAGTGTTTGGCGAGATGATGTTCGTGCACGGCTTCGTGCACTGCGACCCGCACCCAGGCAACATCTTTGTGCGCAGGAACCCGGATCCGCGCGCAAAGGAGAAGGAGCAGCTCGTGCTGTTGGACCACGGGCTGTACCGCGAGCTGGACGAAGGCTTTCGGAAGACGTACTGCGACCTATGGCGCGCGATGCTGCTGCGCGATAGCGTGCTGCTGGAAGACTGCGGTCGCCGCCTGAACGTCGGCGAGTTCGCCAAGTACCTGCCCCTGCTGTTCACGTTCCGCACGATCAAGAGCACGAGCCCGCTCGCGGCGTCGATGAGCGAGAGCGAGCGCGAGGAGCTTCTCAAGGACATGAAGAAGCTGCAGTTCTCGAATGTGAGACGTGCTGCTGCTTGGGGTAGTACGGTGCTGAGTGCGCTGTGTGCTGGGAGAGTAGACACTAACTTTCCTGAGCTGCTTGGTAGGTGACCGACTTCTTGGAGCAACTACCGCGCGACATGCTCTTCGTCTTTCGGACGAACAACATGATCCGGTCGCTGAACAAAGACCTCGGCGGATCGTCACGGTACGTGGTAAAAGAGCATCGCTATTGTTGCTGGAGTTGCTTATACTGGCCTGCTGTACTCTGCTCGTGATGATCCACAGAGATCGGTTCTCCGTGATGGGCAAATACGCAGTGGAAGGACACTCGTCGTTTTACAGTGGCGCCAGCGCGGACCAAAGTGGCTCGATCGTGGCGACGGTGTGGGGCAACTACCGGTATTGGATTGACCACTTCACCATGCGCTTCTACCTCAACGTGGTGGACTTCGTTCTCGGACTCTTCCAGCGCTACAACAGAGACGAGCCGCTCAAGTTCAAAATGGCTGGGTAGTCAGCGCGACATCCGCTTCCTCGTGCTCTTCTTCAATCAGTAGACGACTGTAGGCATCTATCTCACTAGAACAGATTTCACTGCATGAGTTTTTGGAACGCGGCTGACAGACGCGGCGACGACTTCTTGTGCGACTTGAGCGATCGCGGGGAAGAAGGCACGAGCGCCGTCGTTGTCTCTGATGTGCGGATGTCGTCAAGCGCCTTGAAGTGGATCAGGTTCGTCACCTCCTTGACAATAGTCGGGAGTGCTGGCAGCGTCGTCGTTGCAGCCAGAGATTCTGGGATCGTGGGCTTGCGCTGCCTAGGTGATCGAGCAATGTTGGCGTACGAAGGCGGAGTGGAGAGCTTCCGGCTCAAGTCGCGCGCTTCGAAGTGATCAACGCCGCCGATCGAGCGGCTCGCCATTCGGAAAGCAACAGGCGCGCCGCCCATTGTTGAGGGTCTTCGATGCCGAAGGATGTAGGGTTTCTCCGAGTTCTCAAAGAACGCGAGGATCACTGTGCGTAGTTGCGGGAAGTTGATAGGTAGTGTGACAAAGTAGAGCGCGCCGAGAGCGATACATTTGTCTGCGATTGCTCGGGTCTTCTCTGGATCGTTTACATCTCCTCCAAGGACGATCACACGCTTGCCGATAATGCGGTGAAGTGCCTCGAGTTTCTCGACTGCAGTATCGAGCTGCGAACCGATGTCGAAGCATACCTGGTACGTATGTAGAGGGTATGTCACAACGAAGTGATGATCTCGAATGGACGCACGAAGCAACGCACCAGATCGAAGTCCTTTCCTTCGTCTGCTTGGAGTAGCTTGTAAAATTCGTGCGAGTTTTGAGCAGTGAGCACAGTTCCCAGTCCCAAAAGTTGGATGTACCGTGCAGTGACGTGGATGTTCGCTGCTTCGACTCCGGCAGGACCGACGATGATCTTCGGGATCTTTGGCACCGGATCCGCGGCGCTGTCAATGATGGAGAGAGGGATAAACATAGTCAAGAGGTGTCAGTCTGTTACCTTTGATGATGCCAAGCCACATGACAGTGTTCGTCAAGCATCTTCTCACATTTCTTTGATGATCGGCTCCAGCTTGGCTGCTTCCGGTGGCTCCTCGTCGTATCCAAACTCCACACCTTGCACACCTCGATCCACATCGTCGTTCACGATGTCTCTCACTCCGAGTTCGCCCGGCGAGAGATCGATGGAAAGATTGGACTTCGAGTTGGTCGCTTTCAACAACATGGAAGGTCTACTGCTTCGAGATCCAGCATCATCTTGCGTCGCTGGACGTGCCTTCGAAACATCGGCAAGAGAATGGGTTGTCTCACTGTCAACGTCTTTGCTTGAATTCGATGCATCGCTTGTTTCAATCTGGTCATGAGCAAGTGCTTTGTTGGTGTCGTCTGCATCCACGATGTCGTTCATTGTCAAAGTCTTGGTCTCATGTGTGTGAGTGGTGTCGTGGTGTTCCTTTTTGATGTCAGATGGGGGTCTCGATGGAAGAGGGCGCGTTGCATGCTTCGAATGTGCGGGATCGTAGTCTTCACTGTTCTTGCGCTTGTCGCCTGTCGTACGAGGGGTGAGCAGCGTATCATTTATCTTCGCTTTCGCGCGCGTGTTAGTTCTTCGTCGAGTTGAAGGTGTTCTTGCGGGTGGTGATTGCTGAGGTGCGACTGCCGACCTGTCCACTTCAGGGAGAGATTGCTTTCCTTCCCGATCAGCTTGAGAGAGGCTGGTTTGGATCGGCGGAGGCGCATACTGCTTTGCTCTTATCTGACTGTGCTTCCGCTGAATCGGCGTTTTGTTTGTCGGCTTGACATGGGCAGACTCATCAGCGTCACTCCCTTCGTCGTCAGCATCATTTGACAGCAGTGACACGAACTCGTCGTCGTCAGGTTGAGAGCCGATGAGAGCCACTTGCTCGAGCGGCTTGAATTCATGGTAATCTGCTTTGATGTACAGCGCTGCACCTTTGTTAGCCACAGTGTCGTCAACCCAGGACCGCGCGTTCTTGACAATCTCTTCGCCGTTTGTTGCGACAACTGATCCATAGAAGCGGTCATACGTGTCCTCGACGTCGTCGTCGTCCACATCGACGCCATGGGCTTGTAGCTCCAGCTTGATCTGAGCCATCATGGCTTGCGCGAGCGCCTTGATGCTCTCACCGTCGCGCAGCACGAACATCTCATACAATTCGCCGTACTTCTCGAACACTCGCAGATCTGCGAGCGGAGTCGGGTCGATCCCAAACTTCTTGAGCTCGTTGCGGATGTCATCAATGTTGTTCTTGCGCACGATGGAAATGTGCTTCTCGAGGATAAAGGCTGATCGCAACGAGTTGATTATCCCGGACTCGGCTTGGCTAAGATCGTGGATACTCAGCCGCCTTAAGTTTGGAGGCGCCGTTAGCTTGTTCCCTTTAGTATTCGAACTGGTCGCCGAGTTGTCAGAGAGCGAGCCAGCCGGTGTCGAATTGACGCTTGGACCAATTGTGTGAGTGAGCGAAGAGTTGCCAGCAAGCTTGCTTTTGAGTGCTGTCGTTTGGCCAAACGATCTTCCAGTGTCGCTCATGTCGGGAGCATGACCAAGATTCGAGCTCGAACTGTTGCAGTCGCCTCCGTCCGCCGCAAACGGATCATTCGTGTTTGATAGGCGCACGAGCTTCATGTTCTCGAGTGTGTATATCGATCGACTCTCACCGTCTGCGTCATTACCAACTTGCTCGGTGAGTTTGTTGAAAGTGTCAAGTAGCTGCTGGAGCTCCGCTCCAATCTTTTGCTTCGAGATGTTTTTCTCCTCGAGATATGCGAGTCGCTCCCGCTCGATCATCTGAGGATCCGCTGTCGCAAGCTCGCCAATTGTGCGCACACCCTTGCGCTCGACGACCTTGGCCACGGATGCGAAGCGCTGGATCGTTTGTAACGGGATGGCTTTGACAACAACTGCGTCGTCGAAGTTGTCTGAGAGCGCAAGCTTGAGCTTCATGTTGTCGAGAAACACGACGACGCGCAGCGTGATGCGTCGGATGAGCAGCTCGAGGAAGCGCACGTAGGTTTTCTCCATGATGTCGCACGTCCAGAGATCAACGAGCTCAAAAACGGCCGAGAAGAACTGCTCGAAGCCGAGCGAGTTGCCGCGCTGGCTGTCCACCTCCCAGTCGCAATGCACTTGTAGCTCCGCCACATCAAGGTCGAAGTCGTCGCGCAGAACCTTGAAAATCAACAGCATCATTGCCGTGTAGTCTCCCTCTTCGATCACTTGCAGGTTTTGTTTTTGGCTATGACTCGGATTGTCTGTCGGGCGCGGCAACGTAGTTCCCTGCATGTGCGCGCCAGCAAGCTTGTCGAGACTCGAGACGTACGCAACGTCAGCTTTCTTCCTGCCGCGCGCAGCTTCCCAGAGGAACAGCGCGTTTCGCTTGATCGCCTCGGATTGCCGCAGTGCATGTCGCGCTGAGATCGCACTCGCGCGGTTAAAGTCCTGGTCCCCCTGCAGGTGGAACGGCAGCTCTGGCGATACGCTGTCGTCATTTTCGTCGCCATGATGGTCGCCGTCGCGCCGCTGGTGGTCGAACTGGGCGTCTTCACGCGGGTCCGGGTTTTTGATCCCATCGAGCTCAGCAAGGACTTTGAACGACGTCTGCTTGGCCAGCAGCGCAGCCACCGCCGCCTCGTCACCACCCGCGATGTCCTCGATGTGCTGGTTGAGTCGGACGACGAGCTCGAGGTCACTGAATATTAGCTTGGAGGTGGCCATGTTGCTGCTGCAACATCCGTTCCCCTGGCGACACAACAAGAGACCTCGAAATAGGTGCGAGTCGTGGTGCTCACAAGCAAGTCTTCAAATCGCACTTGGAACAAGGAGCATGCTGTCACTTTGGTCGGTTCGTCGGGAACGTATGATGTCGTGGCACTGACGCATTCATCTCTCTCGCGTTCTCACAAACTCGAGCTTCTCAGGTAGTACCGGCGTACGTATCGGATTCATGCTTGACGAAAGAACTGGTCGCTTACTAACAGATATCCGTTTGATCAAACTCGAAGCCGTTGACGCTCTGTCGACGACGGTGGCCTTGATCGCAGTATTCAGCTTGAACTGGCGCTCACATGCAGCGGAGATTGCTGTTGCATCGTCAGCAGCTCTTACACCGTCGGCGGAAGCAAGAGCGATTTTCTTGGTGAGCGAGCGAGAGATGATGAAGTGTTGATTTCAAGGGGAGTAGGAAGTCAGAATATTCTTCAGATATCGATCCTGGAGGAAGAAGAAGGATCCACGCTTCGTGTGATAGGCAGGAAGCCGAGCATCGCGGCTGGAAACTGGTCTCGGCGTGCGCTTTTTGCGATCCACGAGACTGCCACTCCGGTTCCTCCGTAGCTTGCATACGACACATGTCAACACTTTCGCAGTCTCAACTTTGGTTCACTATTCCTGGCATGCGTGCAACTTGGTTTTGGTACCTTGATGGAAGTCGTACTTCCCAGCTCGCAGCTCACTCGATGCCTGCTACCTCTGCTACCGCCATTCTCCATTCTCCAGTAGACTTCGGCCGCGAACGTGTCACTAGCGACGCGTACGATCCACTCACCTCTTGGTTAATCGGAGTGCTATGCCGCCGATCTTCAGCTTCCACTTCCGCAGCAATAGCGACAAACACCTCTCCGGTTCGTGTGCTCCGACATGCTCAAAATCGACATCAAACGGCGAGCGTAGATCTCACACGCCATCCCTCCCTTCTTGTTGCTGCACTGCACAGCCGACTACGCGGGTCAAAAGAACTCCCACGAAGTGCTGTCGGGTTCGGACGAGATCATCGTCAAGTGCCGAAACGTGCTGCGACTAACGCAGGGCTACCAGGGCTGCCTACCGCTCATCCAACAGGTTTGTAGCACCAGCACCACCACAGTACTGCCATGGCCACATTTCGCCGCACCTTTTGAGACTACTAACCAGCCGTCGGTATGCGAACGACCGAATTTGCAGTCGCTTCGGGCTCCGCATGATCTGGAGCTCAAACAAGAACTGCTCGACGCCCTCGCGCCAAACGTCGACACGATTCGAGTCGCATATGAGCTGGCGCTCGAAGTTGGTCCGTCACGAACACTGAGATCGATGTAGCTCTCATGTGAACACGACTAACTCTACTTCGGCTCCTGCTTCCTGTGTGCGTGTGTGAATCAATGCAGAGAACAGCTTCTTCGCGCTTCTCCAGCTCTCGAGCAGAAAAGGTAGGGATCACATGTCAGGCAATACTGCGAATATCTTTCTACTCATGCCTTACATATCACTGACCGAATGGCGATTGCTCTCTTCATTCGCGAACCACAACAGAAACGCGCCATATCATGACTCCGACCATGGAGAAACTTGCAAACCTGCTCGAGTTCGCCATGTGCTTCGACAAGATCAAGGTAAGCGATAGCGCCATTGCACTGGGTACTTGGACGCGACGCTGCTCACACGGTTCTTGTGCGTTTGAAACGCTGCAGTCGTCCAAGCCCGAGATTCAGAACGACCTGAGCTACTTTCGCCGACTCGCGGCCGTTAGCGTGGCGTCGAATCAACTGGAAAGGTGTGGACAAACGGGAGGAAGTACGCATTGCCAACACGCTCAAGATGCTTGGGACTTACGCGTACTTCCTCGCTGGAACGCTTGCTACAGATTCACAGACGCTCCACTGGACCGCCTCTCATTCTTCGTTGCTGACTATAGTCCGATGCTCAAGGTGCTCGCGCGAGCAACCGAGTGTTCGCGGGCGCAAGATTCGAGTGCAGTGTCAGTGATCGCCCAAATCGCCAACTCGTACCACGCGACGGTGTCGACGCTGAAATTCAAGGATCCGCGTGTGGTGATGCACCACCTGCGCGTCATGACCGGTGCCATCCTGCTCTACGACCACTCGAGTCGAGACGGCGCGTTCTGCTCCAAATCCGACATCAAAGTACGTTCCTCTCCACGTCTCCGCTGTGCCTGACACTTGCCACGACTCGCAGGAGTCAGCTGTAAACAACTCGCTCACTCTCTCTCTCTCTCTCTCTCTTCCCACTTCATCTTGCGTGTTTGAGCGAGAACAGATCAAGCGCTGTCTGAAGGAGCTCGTTCACTGGAAGCACCGCGAGAGCCTCGGCTTGGCGCCTGCACAGCTTCTAGACGCGATCAAGTTTTGGAGTCGGCACCTCGGCGACCCGACGACGCCCGACAAGATCCGCGCACTGCTAGAGGACTAGTGACTGCAGTAGAGCTGCTTTGTCGTCGGACTTGCGCGGATGATCTCGCGAAGCCTTCCAATCATTCATTCGCCTCCTGATACCATTTCCAAGATCTCTTCTTCGTTCACTGCATTTTTCGCCACTCATCTCGCGATGGCGTGTCCTCTGCCTCCGACCACCGCGCGCTTCGTCGTCGACACGGACGCCGGCGTGGACGACGCCGTGGCGCTGCTGCTGGCGCTGCACGCGCTCCCGCGCGAGAGCATGCTGGGCATCACCACGGTCTTCGGCAATGTGTCGCTCGCGCAGGCCAACCACAACGTCGCGCAGTGCGTCATCACCGCTTCTCTCTCTCCCTCTCTCTTATTTCTCATGCATACACCTACCTACCCTCGCTACGCAGCATCCTCGAGGCGTGCGGACGGACGGATGTGCCCGTGCACAGTGGCGCCGCCAAGGCAATCGTGGCGAGCGTCTCGGACGAGCGCTGGGGCGGCCACGGCCCCGATGGACTCGGCGGCGTCTCCGGCGCGTCCGCCGCGCAGCTGCTCGCGGCCGCGCGCCGGAACGATGCTGTACACACGCTCGTGGAGCTCGCGCAGCAGCACCGCGGGGAGCTCGTGGTTGTCGCGCTCGGGCCGCTCACGAACGTGGCGCTCGCGACACTCATCGACCCAGAGTTCATCGCGAACCTGCGGCAACTCGTGGTCATGGGCGGCACGGCGCGGGGCGAGGGGAACCTCACCAAGCACGCCGAGTTCAACGTCGGGTGCGACCCGGAGGCTACGAGCATCGTGCTCGAGCACAGCGACGCGGCTGCCAAGGTGGTCGTGGTACCCATCGAGACATGCCTGGACCATCAGGTCCCGTGGGACGTCTTTGACGCCATCTTCCCAGACCACTCGCTGCACGCGACCGCGCAGTACGTGCGCAGCATCTGGAGCTTCACGCGTGCATTCGCACCGCACGAGAGCTTCGTGCCCTGCGACGCGTACGCGATGGCGCTGCTGCTGCACCCGCGCTACATCAAGACGGCGCGGGCGGTGCGCGGCAGCGTGCACTTGGGGCCTGGCGAGCTCCGCGGCGCGTCGTTGTGGGCGGAGGTCGAACCGGCGAGCGATAGTGGCGAGCAGAATGAGCTCGCGCGTGCGAATGCGACGCTCGTGACGGAGATCCACTATGATGCGTTCGTGGAAGTGCTGCGCAGCCTCATGCAGTAGAGCGATAGAGAGGAAGAGCACGTATGCGATAGCGACACGAGCGAAGCAAGGCGAGTCTATGGACTGAAGGATGTGTGTGCATATGGAGTACAAGCTAAAGCACACGTTCGCTACGCGGCCTCTTTCTCCACTGGCGTTAGCACCGCAGCAGATGCCGCGCTGTTATCAGCACTACCAGCGCTACTGCTTGCACTCGCTTCTGCTGGTGCTGGCGCGACAACCGGCGCCGCTGACGCGGGCTTCTGGAAAATCGCGTGCACCCACACGCGGAAGCGCACGACGCCCTGCTGCCGGTTGGCGTACTGGCGCCGGATGTACTCGTTCTCAACGCACTCGAGGCCGGCAGCCTCCATGATCTCGCGCAGCTCCTCGGTCGTGAAGTAGTACGCGCGCGTGTTGTCGCCGCGCACGTAGAAGTTGTCCTGGAGTTTGTGGCCGGCGCGGAAGCGCAGCTGCGCCTGATCATAGCGTCCGTAGTCGCGGAAGAAGAGCTTGCCGCCGGGCTTGATGCTCGCGGCCACCTTGCGCACGGCGTCGAGCATCTTCTCCGGGTGCAGTGCCGAGAGGCAGAAGAGCAGCAGTGCGAAGTCCACGCCGCCGTTCGCGAACGCCTCAGCGGGTAGTGGGTCTTGCGTGATGTCACACACGGACGCCGTCACGCGCGCCGGATCGTAGAGCGGCTGCTGCTTGAGCAGCGCGATCGCCGTGTCCGCAAAGTCGATCGCCACGATGTTGAGCGCAGGCGTGACCTCGAGCAGCGGCAGCGCGGCGTTGCCCACGCCGCTGCCAACTTCCAGCAGCGTCTTCGTCACACCCTCCTGCAAGACGGCAGCAGGCGGCACGTAGGCAAAGTGCGCGCGCGGGGTTAGCACTGACATATCTCCCAGAGACAATATGACACCCGCGAGCGAGCAGTCTCATACCTCCGGCTTGACGTCGAGATCCGGGAACACCAGGTGCAGGTAGTGGCTGCTCGCACAGACGCATTCCCCGGTCAGACTAGCGAGACCGCCCACAGTAAGTAGAAAGTATGAGCTACGCACCGATCTTTATAAAAGTTGGTGCTGTTGCGCTTGTAGAACTTGTCCCAGTTCTTGGCCGCCTCGGCCTCGTACTTGCGCTGCCAGAAGTCCGGAATGCTCGACGTGTCGCGCTGCAGGTGCTCTTGCGCCAAGCGTTCGCGCTCGGGGGTCCATTCGTCGTCGCAAACCACCTGGTCGGGCGTCGCGAGCACCGACACAGTCACGCCCGCCTGCTGCACGAGCGCCTGGAGCTCCGCGTTCGTCGGGTTCCCAGCGCCGCTCGAGCTCATCGGCAGTTGATAGGTGGAATGAAGGAATGGGTGGACGGACAATCGACACTGGTAGTCAAGCTGCTATAGAGCGAAAAGCAAGGGAGCACATGATGCGTGTCAACACGAAGAGCCGCGATCTTGCGTCCATTCTGATTTAGATGATGGCGGACGTGCTTCGCTGCCGCGGCGCCAAGATCTGCAGCCCGTTCGTGTCGCGCGATCCGCTGGACACCGCGATCTACTACGTCTCGGCGGGCACGGGCGAGGTCTTCGCGTGCCGCCTGCCCACCGCCAGCGGCGCGCACGAGAGCGTGGCGTTCTCCGGCGGTGAGCCCTTCGGCGCGCAGTTCGATCGCCTCGGACGCCTGCACATCGCGGACGCGGCGCATGCGGCGGTGCTTCGAGTGGATGACGCCGGGCAGCCCGGCGTGATGGTCAAGGCGTATGAGGAGCGCGCGTTCCGCGGGCCGAGCGCCATCGCGTTTGCCGCGCGTGACGGCGACGACACCATCTACTTCACAGACAGCGGACCGCTGGGCGAGACGACGCTTGAGAAACCGCGCGGCAGCGTCTTCAGCATCAGCACGAGCCCAAGCGGCGGGCAGATCCTGCGTCCGCTCGCGCTCGAGTGCCTCGCGCACCCGTGCGGCGTCGCGACAACGGCGGCAGACCCGACGATCCTGTTCGTCGCCGAGATGATGCAGAACCGCATTCTCCGGCTATGCCAGCGTCCGAACGGCGTGCACCACACGAGCGTGTTTCACCAGTTCGCAGGTGGGATGGGGCCGTCGTGCGTCGCTTGCAGCGCGAGCGGGAATGTCTTCGTCGGCCACTACGACTTCGCTGGTGCGTGCGCCGCAAACGGGGCTCGATGTCGTGCGTTCATGTGATTGTACTGCGTCACATCGGCTGACTCACGTGCTGTTACAAGCAGGCAGCAGCAACAGCAAGATGTTTGGGAAGATCTCGGTGCTCTCAGCGGACGGCATGCTGCAGTACACGCTTCAGGTTCCCGGCACCGAGATCACTGGCATATGTCTGAGGTATGTAAAGTAGAGAGCGAGCGAGTTACGCGCTAGTGCTGGCGAGAATCAACTACATGTGCACTGATGACGCTCATGAGCTACGATGTGTGCAATGCGCAACGATACAGCGCTGACGAAAGCTCTGTGATCGTGACCGAGGCTTCCAGCAACGCTATCCATCGACTTCCGGTTCGGTAGACGCCGACCGAAGACACACCGATGAATGGCGGCCTCACTTGCGCTCAGTTGCGACGGCCTCCCCCAGGAAAAGCTCCTTCAGCACCTTCTCCGCGCTCGCTGGCGTATACTTGAGGTACTTGGAGCTGTTCTTCTTCGAGAAGTGCACCACCGAGTACCTGCAGGAATCAATGTGATGCGATCCAAGTGGCCAGTAACAGCGAGGAGTCAGCCAGTCTGTCGGCGCTTTGGCGCAGACGCGCTCTTTGGGTCTTTTGTGGGTAGCTCAGAACACACACACAAACGTACTTGTCGTAGAACTTGGTGTACTGCGGGATGATCGCGTCGATTGCTGCCTGGATGATCTGGTGGCGCACCTGAGGCTCCGACACGACAAAGCTTCTGTGCGTCGTGCAGATGTCGTCCAGCTGAGTGTTGAAGCGCTGCACATCAGCAGAGGAAGAGAAAGCAGTTGCATTAGCACGCAGATGCACCTACAGCATCAGTCGCGGCAAGGATTAGCAGCTCGAAAGCAGGAGTCCACACCGCAAACTTCTCTTTCAGAAGGCGGCCGCTCTCGAGCGTGAGCAAGTCGCCGCCTTTGGCGTACACTAGCTTCTCTTTCGGCTCGACCAGAAACGACTGGAACGACTTGTAGCTTCCGTCCACAAACTGCTCGATCGCTTCGTCGCGCAGTCGCTCAAGGCGCGGACGAATCTCTGTCTGGATGTGCGCTTCGATGTCGTCTCCCTCACCGCTGTGTGCCGAGCTGGAGCTTTTGCAGCGCGACATCGAGTTGGAGATATACCCAAAGTTATTTGCAAGGAAGAGCTGCTTCAGGTCTCCTCGTCCCTTGAACTGCGCGCTCTTCGTCTGCAGTGCCTCGGTCAGCTGCATCACGACAGTCTCAATGAACGACTTTGGCGTCAGATTCGACTCGTGCCGCACGAGCAGCACCTTGAGCGGCTTGGTGTGCTCGCAGAGCTGCCGAAGAAAACTCAGCATCTGGGTGGAACAAAACATACAGCAATAGTGTCAGCGCACTTTCGAGCACAATGCCAAGAGCACAAGGTAAATGAACAGCGACACTCACGTAGCTCGACACCGGATGCACGTTTCCGTCCGTCGACAGCGATCGATCGCCCACACCGATTCGGTCTGTTAGCTCGAGCTGGTAGCCAAAGAGCTTTTGTCTGGTCGCTGTCGCGAGCTGCGAGATTATCGTCGCCAGCAAGTGTGAGAGCACCCACGGATCGTCGCGACCGATGCCCTTGCGGTCTCGGAGCAGCAGCGGTGGTGAAAGAAGTGACTCGAGATCGCCCGCACGAGCGACGAACAGCTCATGCAGTAGAAGAAGTTTGAACGGATCGAGAGGCGATGTTTGGGCGTGTTGCTGCCTTCCACCTCCCGTTATTGCTCCCGGCGACAGCGGAGACATCAGAGATGACGAAAACGACGACGACGACGTTGTTTGTTGCAGACCGGACTCCAGGTCTGCTCGCAGTGCGTCCAAGATAGGGTGCGCCGCGTACCGGAACGCTGCGTGCGAGAGCTCTTCGGTTGGGAAGATAGCTTGCGCGAGGCTCTTCTCGGCGCTGATGCTGCTCTCGATGTCACGGAGCTTTTCCGCGAGTTCCGCCACAGTGTTTGCCGCGAGGTGGAATCCAAGTGACGAAGCAGACGACGCGTCCGTCGAGGTGTCGTCGTCGTTCACGGCCATCTTGACGACCTGGAAGCGCTGCTTGCCGTACTCGGTGAAGAGCTCCGTCTGGTCGACGTCTGAGTTCAGTAGACAGTGCAGCAGCTGCGAGACTGCGATTGTCTCTTTCTTGCTGGGAGAGCTCCAGACCAGCGCGCCGCGGGTGCTGACTGGGTTGAGCTTGGGAGCGTCGTCGTCACCACCCGCACCAGCAGCACTAGCGTCGCGACCTGCGCGCGAGAGAACACCGGCGGCGCTCACAAAGTCGGTCATGCACTTGCGCCGCGCCTGTGCGAGCAGCTCCCGCGCTTGCTCCAGCGCCTTGGCCGAGCCCTCGTACGACCGGTGGTTCTCCAGGAACGCGATGGCGTCCAGGAGCTTCTGCAGCGCGCGCACGTACTCGTTCTGGTCGAACTTGGCGCCGTTCAGGAGCGTGCTGGCGAGCTGTTTGGACCAGACGGCGAGCGTTTGTCATGTCGAGTTGAACGTTCGTCAGTATAGGCTCTCGGATATTGATATGTATGGACAGGTATGCACGCGCACCTCCTGCGCCGCCACGAAGTTGTCGCGCACTCCGCGCAGCTCGAGCACGCAGAGATCGATGTTGCGCTGCGTGGCGCGCAGCTTGTCTGTGAGACTGTAGATCGGGAGCATCTCGCGCTCCACGCGCAGCAGCCCTGTCTGGAAGGTGCTGAGAGCTGTGTCCACGCGCCCCATGTGGCTCTGCGAGAAGTCGAAGACGCGCCCCATGGGCTGTGAGCCCGCACCCACGGGAGCGCACCCGGGATACATACATACATACATAGACACCTTGTTCTCGCGGAGCGCGTCGCGCACGAGCGCCACACTCGCGTGGTACGAGCCGTACAGCTCCATGTGTCGCTTCAAGGTGCGCGTCCTCGTTTATGTCACTAGCAATGTTGCGCAGCTTGTGCTCGGTTTTTGTTATCATTATTATTGGTTTTTCCGCTCACAAATGAGCAAGCAAGAGGTGCAGGAAGCGCAGGAGGAGGAGGAGGAAGAGCGCTGGGCCACGTACTTCGACGCGAAGGAGGACGTGGCGCTGGCCAACGGCGATGTAGGCTGCTGCACACTGCAGCAGGCACGGTGGCATAGCACGGCGCTCACGAACCCCCCCTCCCACTCCCGCGCGAACCACAGGTGTTCCGCACGTACGTCGCTGGCTCGCAGGGTCCGCACGTTGTGCTGCTGCACGGCGGCGGCTACGCGTCCATGACGTGGAGTCTCGTGACGGTGCGTAGACTGCAAGCGGGTGCGGTGTATGCATACTGACGACCTCCGGTGAGCGTCCGGCGGCAGGCGCTGCTCAAGAACAGCTGTGTGGTGCACGCGCTCGACCTGCGCGGCCACGGCGCCACCCGCACGACGCGGGACGAGGACCTGTCGATGCCCACGCTGGTACAAGACACGCTTGCGGTCATCGCGCGGCTCGTGCCCGACGCGGCGGAGAAGGAGAACGACGAGCCGCCGCCGCGGATTGTCCTCGTTGGTCACAGGTGACGAACGCTTGCGGTTGCAGAGTAATACGCTCTGGCTCACTCTAGAGCTGCGCCTGTGCGGCGAACAGTCTCGGCGGCGCGCTGGCGGTGCGCGTCGCAGCCACTGAGCAGCTGCGCGCACTTGTGGGCGTGATGGTGATCGACGTGGTCGAAGGCACGGCACTGGCGTCGCTCGCGCACATGCACGGCATCCTGGACCGGCGGCCGCAGCGCTTCCGCTCGCTCCAGGACGCCGTCTCCTGGAGCCTGCAGTCGGGGACGATCCGCAACCCGGAGTCGGCGCGCGTGTCGATTCCGTCGCAGCTCAAGCAGCTGCCGGACGGCTCGTTCACGTGGCGCACGGACCTCAAGAGCAGTGCCGCGTTCTGGCGCGGTGCGTGTGCGTACCAGCGCAGTCGTCGCGGAGGTTCCGGTGCTGACTGCCTATCCGTCCTTCCTCTCTCTCTCTCTCTTTCTCTCTCTCTCTCTCTCTCTTT
>JAASFZ010000350.1:0-19618 GCA_023334075.1 Globisporangium nunn | reverse complement strand
GGTCTTAGCTGGTCTATTTTGCATTTTTCTTGCGTTATGATTTCGTTCGGATTTATTGACCGGATCTCTCTTCCTTCCAATCGCTTTTGTTAACTAGGCTATGTAGGATGATACCGTACGAAGGAGTAACGGACACATCGGTTGACAGTATTGCCTCCACGATCGTAAGTACAAACGCACGCACACACACACACACACACACACACACACACACACACTCTTTCTCGCTCGCTCGCCCGCTCGCTCTCGCTCTCTTCTTCATGGATATGAAGGTCACCCCCATGTTTTGGATCCATTGAATGCTTAGTTTGATGGTCTTATTTGTATTGATGATTGCTATAATGGTCCATTTGTTAGTAGTCGTTGTTTGTCTAGCCATCTAATGTGTTTGCTCCGTGTGGCTTGTAGCACTTAACCAAACAATGAGAGCACTTTGCTTTGCGCACTGTTCTCTGATGTGGAGTTCTTGTGAGTGATGTTTGCATATGAAAGCCCTGAAGTGCTTGGATCTCGTGATGTGGATTTGGTTTCCTTACCCTGTTGGAATCATCGTACTCACTGCTAATCCTATGACTCATTATGCAGCTGTTGCAAACATGCAAGATGATTTTGTGTGGATAAGACGTACAGGTGAAGTGCTTGGCTCCTACAAAACGAGTTGTTGCTACTCGACTGCATTCAGAACGTTGCGCTGTCGCCTACCATTCGGGCATCACATACGCTACGCTTCTTCCCTAACTACTTCAAACGTATCTACTCCGCGTCACACCGATTTCGATGTCAGCAGCATTGCAGAGGACATGGCGGCGTACAGCACGAGCAGAAGCAACAGCAGCTCCTTCCCTCTAAACAACTCGGTGCTGAACAACGAGCGTGGAGCACCGCCACCGACCTGAATGCGATCGATCCCATCGCTTTCCCTTCGCACAGGCTCCAGCGCTTGTCGCTGCGCGAGGGTGTCACGAACTCGTTCGATAATGTCGAACAAGGATGTCGAGACGGTGCTCTCGATCGGAGTACTGTTTGTACCGCCGTTCACTTGTACTGGATCGCTCACGGAGCTCTGGGCGAGCGCGCTTTTCACCCTCTCGAGGACATGAGTCCAAGCGCTCTGGAATGCCTCTTTGCTCTTGTCGCTCGACGCTGTCTCGTACAGTTTCTCCGCCGTCTTGCCGCCCGCCACGAGTCCGCCGAGACCGTCCATTGCTTGCTTGATGATCCCGTCGCACGACTGAGACACTGCGGGTGCGTGTGGACGGTTGTCAAACGACGTCCAGCGCTTGAACGCATTCGCGACCGGGAGCTCACCAGTGTTCTCGATTTTGGCGAGGTCGGCACCTCGAGGGCGATGCAGCACGTGGACAGTCTTCCCAGCCGCGAAGCCCGTCAATGCGTCCGCGACAGGCGTCATCATGCCTCCGACAATGCCGCCGATGCGCTCGTCACTGTTCTTGGCCTTTGCGACTTGGTCCCAGCACGCAATCTGCCCGTGCGGCCGGAACTCCTTGTGCAGCGCGCTCTCGACGCCAGTGATCGTGCCGTCTATCGCCGCGCCGCACACCACGCCGCCTACGACAGCGCCGACTGGCCCGCCAACGAGATACCCCTTGACGCCGCCCGCCAGCACAGACACGGATCGCGACGAGCTCTTGAGCGCGCGGTCGCTCCGCTCGCGGTCGCCAATCGCTCGGAACACGCCGCCTTTGACGTGGCCGACGACGGGAATACCGTCGGTCATGCCGTCCGCGACGCCGAGCAGCTCGGCACCGGCGCGCTCACCCGCCTCTGCGGTCTTGTTCGCGCAGTGCACGACCGCGTCATTTAGAGCCCGCACCTGGCCGAAAGTGACACCACTGGCGATGCTCGTGCCGACGGTGGCGAGTGCCATTGCGACGGTCTCTCCGACGTGTCGCACGACGGTCTTTTCGGCATGGTCAGCGGTGTACTTGGCCGAGTCGACGACCGCGTCGTTGAGCGCCTTGACCTGACCGAACGTCGCGCCGGCGGCGACCGCGGAGCCGGCGGTCACGACCGCGCCGCCGAGAGTCGAGAGCTCGTTGCCCATGGAGACTGGGGAGTTAGCCCGGGAGGAGGCTCGTTGCTTCGTTCGTCGCTTGCTTGCAGGATCGGGAATGGGGCAGCGGGGCGAGTGCGTCGGCGTGGCGAGCGGCGCTCTGGGAGCTGCTCGCCTGAGTTCCTCGCATGTTGCCCAACTTCGACCGGCAAAGTTTTGGCTGCGACAGCTTTTGCAGTCTGCCGAGAGATGCGCCATTCTAGCGAATCAGAGAGCCGCAGTGCTTGTTTTTAGCGAATCGTTGTTGCGTCGAGGTGTAAATGCATTCGCTTCTTGTGGCCGCCCACAAAGTTGAAGCAGAATGGATGCGCTCGTACGTGCGAAGAACAGGGCGGCGGTCGCAAGGACCGATCTCCCTGCTGCTCCAAGCCGACTCCCGTGTGGCGAGGTGAGAAGCTCGCGCGGAGATGCTCTTTCTCAGCCGCGGGCGTACGTGTGCGACGCCGCCCCACGCATGTTGAAGTGGACTGCAACCTCGTCTTTTGGGCGCGCCGAAGGTATCTTTGCGAGCGCGCAGGCTTGCTGGAGTTTTGGAGTGGTGGTTGTGGCCGCAGATTCGCTCGCAGACCTCTTCGTTGCCTTGATTCTCTCGGTCTGGTGGCACTGTCCAGACCGGGCACAATCGAGCAGTATTAGCGTTTGTGAGTGGCAATGGCGCGGCAACAGTTCGCAGCAAGCGGAGCACCGATCGTTGTCGGCGCCACCTCGATTAAGTCACCTTGCCGTCGCGTGGGCCTGTCATGAGGAGACCCGAGCTGGAAGGAACCGGTCGTTGAGAGTGGCGAATGGGGCCCAACGTGCCAGGTCCACCACACACCTCAAAAAGCTCGGACCAAAAGAGCCAAATCTCCTCCACAGGTTGTGCCATTAATTCCAGATCATGGCGAGCGCGGCAATCGAACGCCGGCGGTGCGGCTCCGTCGTCGCGCGCGGCGTGCTCGTGACGGTGCACGACCTCTACGGCGGCCACCTGCCGCTGCTGCCGCTCGAACTCTACTTCCAGCTGCGCCGCCACCACGACGTGCAGCCGTTCCGCTACCGCCCGCGTTCGCAGGTGGCCACACAGCCGCTGCCGCCGGATCCGCTCACGCACTCGTTCGCTCACTCCCTCGCTTGCTCGCTTGTGCGCGCAGACGCTGGAGACCTCCGGAAAAGGTGCGCGCGACTGCCTCTGTGCTACGGTTGCGGTGACTGACGTCGACGGCTGCTCGCAGCGCTCGCGGAGCTCCTGCGCAGCCAGAAGCCGCACACCGCGGCTGACGACTGCGCGATCAACTTCGTCACGCACGGCTACGGCGCGCTAGTTTTGCGGGAGGCGTTCCGCTACGTTGATTGGAACTACACCAAGTCCAAGGTCGTCATGCTGGCGCCGCCCAACCGCGGGTGCGTTCCAGCAGGAGTTAGTTGGATGAGAGCTTTATGTAGCCTTGCGAGAGCACAAGGTCGGTTGGCGAGCTCATGGCGGTTGGCGCAGTATTCGATACTACGCGGCGATGAAAAAGCATCTCGGAGTCGCCGGCTACGGCGGCGTCGCGGCGGAGGAGCTTGCGACGTTCACGGACGCGAGCCTCGACCGGCGGCTCGGCAAGCTGCCGCGCCGGTGCTACCCGCTCATCCTCTCCGGCACACTCAGTCTCAACCCGTTCAACCAAGCCAACTACCCAAATGACGGTACCGTCATGGTCGAAGAGACGATGCTTCCGGGCGAGTTCCGCCACCAGGTAAGCGAAGAGCGAAGGCTGGGACATGCGAGACTGCAGTGAAGGCGCTAACCTTGCTTGTCTGCATCTGCGCCATTGTCGTTACCTGCGTGCTTGCTGCAGATGGTGCCGACGTCGCACTACTTGCTGCCCGCGCACCCGACTGCTATTTATCTCACGCGCGCGTTCCTCGAAGCGTAGTCCGCCCGTCCATCGAGCTCGTACGCGACGAGGAGCACAGTGGAGAGAGCATGGAGGAGCGATTTTGAGGCCATACAGAACACGGCAACATCTGAACGCGATGAGAACATTGGGCTGACTGGCTGGCGGCGCAAGGCGCTCTGTATGCATAGCTACTGGCTGAGTGGCTCAGGGGACTGACCGACAAGAGGCGGGGGGCCAGAGCTGTTCATATACGACACCTCGATCCAGCGAGCGGCAGTCGACGTCGAGCTCGTCGATGATCGCTTGACGGAAGACTCTTCGTTACAGGTATGAACAGGGGCTCGCTGTCGCGAGCGTCAGGCGCACGGTCACCCCCTTCCGACTTCCCTTCACACACCCACACACACGGCGGCGACGGCGACGGCGACAGCGACGGACTCCTGATAAATAGATCGGGCGGTTGACTGGCGCGCGTCACTGGAAGAAACCGCGCACGTAGCCCGCAAACGTCGCGTCCGGGTGCTTGAGCAGCAGCATGAGCAGCCCGAGGCCGCCGATCGCGCCAAGTACGACGGCGAGCGCGAGCAGGAAGCGCAGCAGCAGCACAGTGAAGATGCCGTAGAGGATGTCCTTCGCCTCGCCCTTGAAGACCTTGATGGACTTGGGCGCGCCGTTCTCCTGGTGCGCCACGTCCCGAAACGCGTGCTTCTGGTGCTCGGCGCGGCGGCGCTCGCCCGCGGACAGCAGCTGCTGGTGCAGCGCCATCTTCACCTGTGCCTGGTACGGCGACAGCCCGCCGCGCACTTCGCTGGGGCGCGGGAGGCGGCGCGCCGTCGTCGTGGCTGCCGTGGCTGTGGCTGTGATGGATGTGATGGTCGTGACCGAGTGGGTTGTCGCCGTGAAGCGCAGCTGGGGCGCCGGCTGGTCGCTTGTCGCGGCCATCGCGTGTGCTGGTGCTGCTGCGGCTGCGGTTGCTAACGGAGTGAGCGAGGGCTGCAGCCAAGCAGCAAGCAGCAGGACGCACCCACAACGCGCTGCGTTCTCTCGCAGCTGCAGGCGGGCGGGTATCGAGTGGCTGGTAAGTGGGTGCGCCGGCTGCGCTGCGCTGCGCGTGAGCGTGTGGCGGACTGAGTTGAAGGCTGAGCGCAAACACAATCCAACCGCACGGGTGCAGGAAGAAAAGCCAGTGTGCACTTGGCGAATGTATGGTGGACCGCCACGCAGCATCCTCCCTCCACGGCCACTGTCGTCGACACGCGAACGGCGCCATCACGCGCGACTCGGCGCTCGGTGGGGCGCCTCGGACACGCGGAAGGCCGCTCATGCGATCGGTCTCATTATCTAAAGCAGATCCCACCACCACCCCCGGCCAGGCCGGCGCTCAAAGGTGGCGCGGCCGTTTGGCGAGCAGGATGAACCCAAGTGCAGCTGTATGATGATGATGATGATGATGCTAATGCTGCTTGCGAGCGCTGGGAGGACGGAAGACCGCCCTGTCAAAGCTTCGGCGCGAGCGAGACGACCTTCGCGACGATGACCGTGACGTCATCGGGCTTGAGGTTGTGGCGCACCGACGCCCTGACGACGTTCGCGGCCGCGTGCTCCGGGTCCTCGACCACCACGTCCACCAGTCCCGCGATTTCCGTGTGCCAATTCCTTCGCCACGCCACGAGGGGCTGCATGATGGCAACCACCCGCCGTCAGGAGCTCGCCCACGACGCTGCACACCGCACTAGTCATTCGCTTCCTATTACTAACGCACGCACCGGCTGGAAGGACGGCGCGCGCGCCAGGCTGGGCGAGAAATTGTCCCACACGCCGTCGGTCGCAAGCACGATGATGTCACCGTCCTGGACCTCGATCTCGCCCGAGTCCGCCTGCACCCAGGGCACGCCAAGCAACAGTCAGCTGGCGTGTACCACAATGACGCACGAGCAGATGCAACGCAACACAACGCAACACAACGCAACACAACGCAACGCAGGGAATGCGCACGCACATCGCGTGGCTGGTTCTCGATCGCCCCGTAGCTCTTAAAGCGCGGCGGGATCTTCGCGAGCTGGTACGGCGCTCGCCCGTAGTACTGCGTCGCATACGCACATTCGTGTGAGAGGTGAGAAGAGCGCTGGCGACCATCCTTGGGTCGCACCCGATGCCAAGCATCTCGGCGTAATCATCGTCATCATCCCAGCAGGGAATATCGATGGCCTCACCTGGAACTTGCTGCGGAAGATGACGGCGTTGTCGCGGATGATGACGAAGCCCGAGTCGCCAAGGTTCGAGTACTCGAGCATGGGCGTGCCGGTCGCCGACTCCTTCACGCGCACGATGCACGCGGTGGTGCTGCCGGCCTCGACGCTCTCGTCCGCCAGTGCTTGCGCGTACGCGTGCGCCAGCACACGCTGTGTCGTCACCTCCGTGCCGTGCTCCGCGCTCTGACGCACGAACGTGCCGGCGCTGCGCATGAGGCTGCGCGAGATCTCGCCCGGATCCACGCCGTTCTCGTTCCAGCCGCCGACGCCATCCGCGACGCCCACGACCGTCGGCGCCACGAAAAACGAGTCCTCGCCGCAGGACTCAGGCGCCGCTGACACGCCCTTGCTCAGTGCGCACCGCTTGTTCTTGCACGCCGCCTGCGCGTCCAGGAAGAACGCCGCCGCTCTGGCCGCTCCGCCCCCAGAGCTGCTCGCCGAGCGCGTAGACAAGCCGAAGAGGCTGCGCGGCGAGAAGCTGCTGGCGCTGAACGCGCGCGCGCCGCCAGCTGCCGGCAGCCGCCGCGCTCCCGGCGCAGGGCGCAGCAGCAGCGAGCGTGTGGCGCTGCTGCCGCCGCGTCTTGCAGCAGCGTGCATGGTGGCTGTTGTCTGCGGACTTGATCGAGCAGTGGCACAAATGAACGGACAGCACTTTAGCGAGCGAGCACAGTACGCGGGCCAATTGTTACAAATTCGCACGCGAAAGCAGACAGCGAAAGCCCGTAGTGAAAAAAGAGCGGAAAGGTCGCCCAGCCAGTCAAAACCCCACACTTCCCCACTTCTCGCCACCTCCAAGTCCCTAGGCGCAGCGCCGCGACGCACGTGAAGCAGAGGCAGCAGTAGCAGGCAGCGTCATGTCGTGGTCCAAGCACAAGAAGATCCTGGCGATGGCCAAGGGCTACCGCGGTCGCGCGAACTCGTGCTACCGCACGGCCATTAACCGCGTCGAGAAGGGGCTGCAGTACCAGTACCGCGACCGCAAGCAGAAGAAGCGCGTACGTTGCCTGAGACGCCCAAGTCATGGCGGACGCACCCTCGCCAGTCTGACGGGACATGCTATTGCTTCTGTATGACGCTGTTATCTGGCCGTTAGGACATGCGCTCGCTCTGGATCCAACGCATCAACGCTGGCGCGCGCCAGGAGGGCATGTCGTACTCGAAGCTCTTCGGCGAGCTCAACGGCTCGGGCATCGAGCTCAACCGCAAGGTGCTCGCGGACCTGGCGGCCACGGAGCCGTACAGCTTCAAGTCGGTGCTGGAGATCGTGAAGCACTTCAAGCCGGCCGTGTCGCCGCTCAAGCAGGCGTAAGCAGCTGCCGCGTGCACGCACTGCTGTCAGGCAGGGCTGGGTAGTAGACAGGCAGACAGGTAGCTAGCTACCAGTGGGCGATACACAAGGCGCAGCGACGGCGTTGAATCTAAACGACTGGCGTTGGCCGACAAGACTAGAGAGAAAGAGAGAGAGAGAGAGAGAACCAAGATCCGATCTCTGGACGGCGCAGGAGAGGAAGTGGCGGCGCGGCTACTCATCATCAGCACGAGAGATCATCAATATGTTTCAGTACTTGGACTCTGCTACGGCTGGTTGCTGAGGACGCGCTTTCACGTCGAGTATGCTTCCGGTGCTTGAACAACGGAATGGATGGCTGCATGGACATGTTCGCATTGCATTACAGGCTACTTCCGAAAGCACCGCCGCTACTTGCAGTCGAGTCCACCCGCAGACAAAGCGGAAGGCCCAAAGACTTGAGCGGGAGGTGCGAACGCACAGAACCTCGACACACTACGCAACGCTACCTCACGTGCGCAGCGCCGATCAAGCGCCAGCGAGAGAAAGAAAGCGATAGCTCCTCCCGTCTGCTTACTTGTTGAGGATCGCCGCGACCTTCCTGTCGATCGACTTGCCCTTCTTCAGGTCCTCCTCCAGCTCGATGAGCGTCCAGATGCCGTCGATCATCGTCTGCACGAGCTCCACCTCGGAGTAGCCGATGCGCGCCTTGTTCGAGACGTCGTAAACGCCGCCCGGACCTGGCGGCGAGTGCTCGCCCTTGGAGCCGCGTGCCTGCAGCCCGAGTGTGTCGCAGAGCTGGTAGAAGCGCTCCGAGTTGTTTGACAGGTACGGGAACTTGATCATCACGCTCGCGCGCAGTCCCGTGCCGAGGTTCGATGGGCACGTGCACACGAAGCCCAGGTGGTTGTCGTACATGTACTCTCGGCCCTCAGCCTTGACAACCGCCTCGACGTCCGACACGCCGCGGCTGAAGCGCTCGAACACGGCCTTCACGTCACCGCCGTCCTGCATCGCGATCACACGCATGTGGTCCTCCTCGTTGACCCAGACGAGGAACGTCTTCTGGTCATTGTGGAAGATCCCGCGGCCGTCCGGCCAGTCGCGCGCTGCGCCGGCGTTCGTGAGCAGGGTGCCACCACCAGGCTTCTGGAAGAGGAAGTGGTCGTCGATCAGCTGTTGCTCCTCCTGCTTGGTCATCTTCGCGAGCGGGTAGTACTTGCCCTTGAGGTCCGCGGTGAGGTTGCTCAGCGCCTTGGCGAGCACGCGCTCCACCTCGCGGCGCTCGCCGCGAGAGGTCCCGGGAGGGAGCGCGAGCCCGCGCACACTGCGGCCCGCGCGGATGCGCGTCGACACGACGTACGAGTCAGGGAGCTTGCCGTCCCGGATCTTGGACGCGTCGATGTCCGTCTTGTGGGTGTCCGTGGGCTTGTAGCCGTGCCAGCCCTCGATCACAAGGTCCATGAGCTCCTTGAAGGTCTGGTACGACTCCTCGTCACCGGCGACGACTCCCACCCCCAGGTGCGGAGTGTCGATGCCCGTCTGGATGGCCTGGTCAAGTGTGTAGCCGCTCGAGGTCTTGCGGTCCTTGAGCTTGGCGTAGATCTCCGGGCTCAGGTGCTTCGCCATGAGGCTGCGGTGCTGCGGTGTCAGGACGGGGTAGTTGTCGTACTTGGCCGCGGACGTCGCGCCGCCGCTGATCCCGAGGTCGCGCTCGATGTTGCGCAGGCGCTGCGAGATGTCCTGCAGCGACTCGGAGGTCGAGACGCTCTCGGCCGGCTGCGACGACGCGGAGAAGTTGGCCGCCACGAGTCCGAGCGACAGCGCGCTGGCGCCGGCGATGAAGCCGCGGTTCTGCTTGAGCATGCGGGCTGCGCACGTGGGCGGCAACGGTGGAAGTGGAGGCGGAGGCGGCACACAAGCAAGCGAAGAAGGTGAAGAAGAAGAGGAGGAGGCGGCGCGTGAGCTGAGCGCAGCGAGCGAGTGACACAGCAGCAGCAGGAGAGACGTACTCAGCATGGCGACTGCTCGAGGGGGACTCGCTGGGTGAGACTGGCTGGGTGGCTGGGTGGCTCGCTGGGCTTCTTCTCCGCGACGAAGGAAGTTGGCGAATGGAGCGAGCGAGCGCGCGCGCCCGGCGTGCTTGACGCTCGCTAAGCGTTTCGCGCGGCAGTTGCAAGTGAGTTGGATTCGCGCATAGTGAAACCAAGAGAGATGCGCCCGCCAATCTTTTGGAGCTACGACTTTTCGTTTCTTTGATACAAATCCCGAAGTCGGCGGTTCAACATGTGGTGCGTTCGGGACGGATCCCGCGTTGCAGCAGTTTAACGTTCGGGACAAAGTATCTTTTCGGCAAAAAGATGCGCGCACAAGGCGAAAGGCGCGCCCTGGCGAGGTCCGGAGAGTGCGCGTGCGTGGCCAGCTGCCTGCCGGTGGTGGGTGGGTGAAAGGCGGGCAAGCGAGGTCTCCCAAGACATTGCGACGCAAATAATGTGTTTGTTTGGCGCGCCACCTTCTTGCTCGGCGAACGAAGAAGACGGTTGGCGCTTGCTCGCTGTCGATCGACCGCCTCCAACCAGCCGTCACAGTCCTCGCACACCTGCCTGCTCAAGTCTCCTCACTGCTCATGCGCCGCCGCGACCGCGGAACGCGCGCACGCCCCGACCGAGGCCGCCGCCGCGCCCGCCCATGCCCATGGCGCGCATGCCCTGGCCGCCCATCGCCGCGCTCATGGGCGCGCCGCCCTGGCCCGGCCCGCCCTGCGGCTGCTCCGACTTGGGGTTGCGCACCGTCTCGTCGACCGACAGGATTAAGCACGCGGCCTCCGTGGCCGCCGCGATCGAGTTGATCTTGTTCGCCGCCGGCTCCCACACGTGCGACTCGTACGTGTCGCAGATGCTGCCCGCGTTGATGTCGACGCCGAACCACTTACCGTCGTCCGGGTCCTTAAAGTGCTTCTGGCGCAGCCGGTTGAGGATGTCGGTCGAGTCGTGGCCGGCGTTGTCTGCGATCTGCCGCGGGATCACCTCGAACGCCTTCGCGTACGCGTTCACGAGCAGCTGCGCCTTGCCCTCGATCGTGCGCGCGTACTGGCGCAGGTGGCGCGACACCTCCATCTCGATCGCGCCGCCGCCGGCGACCACCGCGGCCGACGCCACCGTGCGCTTCACGACCATGAGCGCGTCGTGCACCGAGCGGTGCGCCTCCTCGATGAACTGCTCCGCGCCGCCGCGCAGCACGATCGTCGAGCTCTTGGCCTGGCTGCAGTCCATGAAGATGTTGAAGCGCTCGCTGCCCACCTGGCGCTCCTCGAAGCGTCCGCACGTGCCCAGCACGTCCGGCGTCATGTCATGCACCGACGTCTGCACCACGCCACCGGTCGCGCGCTGCGTGCGCTCCATGTCGTCCTGCGCGACGCGGCCCGCGCAGAAGAGTCCGCGGTCCGCAAAGAACTGCGTCGCCAGGTCGCCGATCGGCAGCTTCGAGAGAATGATCTGCGCGCCGCTCTTCACGCACAGCTCGAGCTTCTCGTAGATAATGTTCCACTCGGCGTCCACGATCGACTGGTACTGGTCCGGGTCCTCGATGCGCACCTCAGCGTTCTCCTTCTCCGACTTGAGCTCCAGCTCGACGTTGAGCAGGAGGATCTTAGGGTTCGTAAACGTCTTCTGCTGCTGCTCAAAGCCCGCGTACGAGAACGTCTTCTTGAACGCCACGCCGTTCACAAGGAACGAGTCCGTCACGGACCCGCCCTGCACCTTCTTCACGCCGACCATCGAGATGTCAAGGTCCTCGTCGAGGCTCAGCACGGCGTCGACAATCTAGCATCGCGCAACACAAGCATCCATGTGAGGTGTCGCATGATGCATATACCTCGCCAGACAGTGTTCTCCACGATATGCATCCGCGAACCATGGGGGAGAAGAACGACTTGTGGCGCGAGATGAGCTTCGAGTTCAGCGCTGTGCCGGCGACCCGCTCGAGCATCTGGCGGCGGCCGACGATGTCCGAGTCCGCGACGCGAACCTGGATCTCCTTGACCTTCTGCACCGCGATCTGACCGGCCTTGCGGTAGCTCTAGAAGCAGCCGTAGACAGCCAGTTTAGCTACTAACGAGCAGCCCATTCTCTAAATGATATGCACATCCACACGTACCTTCATGATGAGCTGCGGGTGCATGTTCTCCTCAATGAACGGCTTGGCCTGGCGCAGGAACTCGGCGCCGAGCAGCACGACCGACGTCGTGCCATCACCGACCTCCGCGTCCTGCGACAGCGAGATGTCCACGAGCGTCTTGGCCGCCGGATGCACGACATCCAGCAGGTTCATGATGGTCGCGCCGTCGTTCGAGATCGTCGTCTGCAGCAGACACGCACAGCACCAGCAGCACCAAGCAGTGCGTTGGTATGCTGCGTTCCCGTCTCTCTCTCTCCCCTCCCGCGTTCCTTTCTCCTCCCCTACTTCCGCCCGCTCTCGCGACGCAACACACCTTGTTGCCGGCGTGGATGAGCTTGTCCATGCCGCGCGGACCGAGCGTCGTGCGCACGGCCTCCATGACTGCCTGGCACGCGTTGATGTTGCTGATGAGCTGCGCCTTCCCCTGGCTCGTGTCCGTGCCCTCCTTCAGCAGGATGATCTGCGGCTGCTGCGCTCGCGAGAGCGCAAATAAAACGACAGAAAGCGCGTCAGCGTCATCTCCGCCGCCTGCCGCGCAGCACTGCGCTCGCCTCCGCCTTGGCCATCGGCGCGTTCGCGCATGCACATCCATACCATCATCATGGTCGCTAGGGTGCTGGGCTGAGCTCCTTCTTGGCTCCTCCTGTTGGTGGGTCTTTTTGGTGGCAGCAAAGATTTTGCCACCACACACCATTATACTCCGCCCCTAAGTACGATCCGGCTCCACTAAGTACGTGCGGACATAATCCGTACTTAGTGCCAACGAGCAACCAAACGCAGGCACGCAAGCATGGCGACGAGGAGGCGCGCGACCGTGCTCGCGGTCTTCAAGTGCCTGCTGCGCGAGGCGCGCGAGCTGCAGCGCACGCCGCAGTTCGCGCTGCGCAACGCGCTGCGTCTGGAGCAGTGGGGCTCGGGCCACTTTGTCGAGCCGCGCGCGCCGGCCGCGCTGCAAGAGGCGAGGGAGGCGCTCGCCGCCGTGCGGTCGCTCGGGGAGTTCCTGACGCTGCAGGAGCGCGGCTTCGCGCTCGACGCCGTGCAGGGTGCCGACCTCGCGGGGATCATCCGCGAGAGTTTCCGGGAGAACGCGGGCTTGCAGAGTTCGCAAGTAAGGCGGACCCGCGCATGTGCATCACGCGCTTACGACGTGCTGACCGCGAGCGAACTGCTGTGCACGCTTCACTGCAGGAGGTCAGCGACAAGCTGGACGAAGCCATCATGTGCGTCCGCTGGCTTCAGGCGTGAATGGCGCGGCGGATGCTGTCGTGTGTGTGGCGCCTGATGTCTTTTGTGCGGTGGGGAGCGCAGAGCGTTGCAGGAGCTGTCGGAGCAGCTGCTGCTCGCCAAGTGCTCCAGCGGTGCGTTCAGCGTCTTGGTCTGCACGGTTCGGTGCTGTTCGGTTGATGTTCTGACTGCCGCTGCATCCATGTGCACCTTCAGTCACGACGACGCGGGGCGTGCGCATCGAGGCGACGAGCAAGTACGTCGAGACGCACTCCAACCCGGAGCAGAACGTCTTCCGCTTCACGTACCGCGTGACGATCACAAACCAGAGTACGTCCAATGCTTTGCCGAGTCGGCCTTGCGGGTTATACGTACACAGACGCGGACTTGTTGACAAGCTACGCTCGTCACATCTGATGACGCAGACGAGCACGAATCCGTGCAGATCCTCGGGCGGCAGTACACGTTCGAGAGCGAGAAGGGACAGCGCATCGCGCTGCCACGGAACTCGCCCGGGGTGGTCGGCGCGACGCCCGTGCTGGCGCCGGGGGAGGTGTTCGAGTACGCGAGCGGAGTGGACATCGACGCGCCTCGCGGGTCGGTGACCGGCTGCCTCCACGCGCTGCGCCGCCGCAGCAACGACCCCAAAGGCGACGAGCTCTTCGACGCCTTTGTGTCCAAGTTCGCGCTGCTCACGCCTGCTGCCGCGCAGAAGCAGAGCCCGTGATCGCACACCTCGTAGCAACGCAATAGACACCGGAAGAGAAGTCAAGAACGCTCCATCTATTGGGAACTGCACTTACTACCAATGATCTCTTCCTCCACTGATGGATGCACCACACCAGTAGCAGCAGCGAATTGGCGCTCCTGCTGACTCTATCGCCTAGAAGACTGCGGAACGCTCTACTCCACAAGCGCGTGGTACGTCGGGTAATACATCTTGGACGCGATGTAGTCCTCGAGACTGGCACCGCGGCGGATCTTGGGCCGGAAGCCCGCGATCTCGTCATCGAGCGCACATTGCATGACCGCCGTGGCGACCTTGAGCGACACCTGGCGGATGTTGCGCACAGACGGGAACACCTGGCCGTGCGCAATCTCCTCCTCGGTCATGCACTGCGACAGCGCCTTGGCCGCCGCGTACAGCATGCGGTCCGTCACGCGCGCCATTTGCCCCACCGTGCACGCAAGGCCGACGCCCGGGAAGATGAACATGTTGTTGCACTGGCTCACGGCGTACTGCTTGCCCTTGTACGTCACCGGGTCGAATGGGCTGCCGCTAGCGAACACGCAGCGCCCGTCCGTCCACTCGTACGCCTGCTCCGCCGTGCACTCGGCCACCGACGTCGGGTTCGACAGCGGGAACAGGATCGGGTGCTGCACGTGCTTGGCCATCTCCTGCACGACCTCCTGCTTGAACGCACCGCGCGCCGCACTCAGTCCCATGAGCATCGTCGGCTTGACGTGCTTCACCACGTCTAGCAGGCTCGTCTTGTCCTCCAAGTCGCCGCGCGCGAAGTACCTCTGACCAGACGACAGCGACGTGCGCGACGAGCCAATGAGACCGTGCTGGTCGAGGATGTAGAACCGCGAGCGCGCCTCGTCCGCCGAAAGACCCTCACGCAGCATGCCCTGCAGCAGCGTCGTGGCGACGCCGAGACCGGCGCTGCCAGCGCCGAGAATCACGATGCGCTGGTCCTTCAGCGGCACCTTCACGAGCTCGCACGCACTCAGCGCGCCCGCCAGCACGGTGGCGCCCGTGCCCTGGATGTCGTCGTTGAAGCAGAGCTGCTTGAGACGATACGCGTTCAACACGTCCGCCGCGTAGTCGCTCGAGAAGTCCTCGAACTGCACGAGCGCGTTCGGCCAGCGGTGGCGCACGGCACGCATGAACTCGTCTACGACGGCCCAGAACGCCTCACCCGTCAGCCGCGGGTGCTGCATGCCCAGATAGAACGGGTCCTCCAGGAACTGCTTGTTGTTCGTGCCTGTGTCGAGCATCACCGGAAGCACCTTGCGAGGGTCGATGCCGCCGGCCGCCGAGTACAGCGCGAGCTTGCCGATCGGGATGCCCATGCCGTTCACACCGAGGTCGCCGAGCCCGAGAATGCGGCTGCCGTCCGTCACGACGATCACCTCGACGTCGTCGCACGGCCAGTTGTGCACCATCGCACCAAACTGCGAGCGGTCCTCCGCGCTGAAGAACATGCCGCGCGGGCGGCGGAAAATGCTGCCGAACTTCTGGCACACAAGCCCGACTGTCGGCGTGTACACAATTGGCGCTGCATGGAAAAGTAGACGCAGTCAGTACTAAGGCGGCGGCAAGCAGGCGAACTGCAAGAAGCTCAAGCCAACAGAGCCAGACGCACCCATCTCCTCCATGTGCTTGATCAGGAGGCGGAAGAAGAGCGTCTCGTTGCGGTTCTGCAGGTCTGAGAGGAACATGTTCTTGCGCAGCGGGTCCGGCTCTGCTTGGTACACCTCGTACAGCTTGGCGAGCTGGGTCTCCATATTGAGGCGGCGGGGCGGCACGAGTCCGCGCAGACCTGCAGAGCACAAGCAGCATCAGCGTGAGTGTCAATCTCGCCAGTCGCGCAAACTCTCCTTTTTGCGAC
The DNA here is from genome assembly GCA_023334075.1 of Globisporangium nunn. NCBI lineage: Eukaryota > Oomycota > Peronosporomycetes > Pythiales > Pythiaceae > Globisporangium > Globisporangium nunn. Next base: position 4,124 of record JAASFZ010000350.1, on the reverse strand, counting down.
TCGCACCAAGACGGTCGCGCTCTTCGATCTTGAAGCCCGTGCCCTTGTTGTACAGGGGGTCGTGGACCTGAAGCAGACAAGTAGCCATGCACGCATGCGTGAGAAAGTGCTCGATCTCCAATTCCCTCCACCCGCAGACAGTGGACGCACAATGCTGATGCCGCGCTTGCCGGTCTTGATAGGCGGGTTGTACTTCTTGAGCTCCGTGATCTTCTTGCGCATGGGCTCGACTTCCGCCTCCTCTTCGCGCGTCGGGTCTTTGATTTCGCGGCTCGCGTCGGATGCGAGCTTACGGGTCTGCACATGTGTCAGCACCTGCACGTGCGGGAATCCAGCGGCGGCAGCAGGCGACTGGCGACTGGCGCGAGCAAGCGTCGCGTTCGTTGCGCGGCGCAGCATTGTACGCGAAGCAGGAGGGGAGGAGGTGGAGAAGGTGGCGGTGGGAGGGAGGGCGAAAGCGGTACTGAGCTTCCGGTCGGCGGCGCTGCTGCTGCTTGGGGGGGCAAGCTGGGCTGCTTGGGCAAATCACGAAGGCTGTCGCGTCACACACGAGCCAGTCGCCCCGTTCTTCAAGGTGCTTTCGGTTAGATCTTGAAGCCGGGCGGCCGGATAAAGCGATTCCCAGAAGTGGTTGCGTCCAGTTCCGCGATTTCGCGCTGGCTCAAACGGCAAGTGGGAATGTTTTTGTGGATGAGGCGGCTAGTTGCTGGATTTCGCGATTGTGTGGAAGTGCGGGGATAGGCTGAAATGGCGGCGATGATTTGCGTCTCGCGGCGCTGATTGGGTGAAATCGCGCTCCTCGCGCGCGGATTCGCTGAAATCGCGCGGCAAGCCCGCCAGCGTGCAGTGCGGCGAGCGGATCGCAAATTGCGTGTGGGTTCATTCATTCCGGGATTTCGCGAGCCAGCACCGTGAACGACGTCGTCAGCGTCAGCGTCAGCGTCAGCGTCAGCGTCAGCGAGCAAGTGCGTGCGTTGTGGTGCTGGGCGCTGCGGCCGTGGACAGGCAGCAGCGCCGCGTTCTACACGCGCAGACCGTGGCGCTCACTCGTGTGCGATTTGCACGCTTCAGTTCGGAAAAAACACGCGACAGCCAACGAGCACCCAACTGAACACCAGCAACAGCAGCGACATGGCGGAGGTGGACCCAGCGTTCCACGGCGCCGGCAAGCAGGTCGGGCTCGAGGCCTGGCGCATCGAGAACCTCAAGCCCGTGCCCGTGCCCGCGGCGGACGTCGGCCGCCTGCACAACGGCGACAGCTACATCTTCCTCAAGACCTCGCAGGAGAAGAGGTGCTGGACTGCTTTTGCCGACACTTGTGATACCTTGATACGCGTTGCTGTTACCCACGCACACGCAACCCCAACGCAGCGGACTCTCGTGGAACATTCACTTCTGGCTCGGCAAGGATACGTCGGCGGACGAGAGCGGCGTGGCCGCGTACAAGACCGTGGAGCTCGATGAGTCGCTCGGCGGTGGCCCCGTGCAGTACCGGGAATGCCAGGGCCACGAGTCGGTACGTGCCGAAAAGGGGTTAAATCGATGGGGGGAGGGGAGAGAGAGATTAGTGTCATTATACCATCACTCACTGCCTATTTACATACCTCTCCAGGAGCTTTTCCTGTCGTACTTCAAGAAGATCGGGCTCGAGTACCTTGAAGGCGGCGTCGCGAGCGGCTTCAAGACCGTGAACCGCGACGAGTACGAGACGCGGCTCTTCCAGGTCAAGGGCAAGCGCACGGTGCGTGTCTCCCAGGTGCCGATCACGAGCGCGTCGCTCACGACAGACGACGTTTACGTCCTGGACGCCGGGCTCGAGCTCTACGTGTACAACGGCAAGACGGCAAACCGACTCGAGAAGGCTAAGGGTCTCGAGTTCGTGCGCAAGCTCAACAATGACGCGCGCGGCGGCCGCGCGAACATCACGTTCCTCGACGAGGACCCGAAGAACGCGGCGTTCTGGGACGCGCTCGGCGGCTACGTCGACGTGACGCGCACGGGCGAGTCGGACGACGAGCACGAGCGCATCGCGCGCAAGAACACGACGGTGCTGCACGTGAGCGATTCGACGAGCGGCACGCTGCGCGTGGAGGACGTGACGCCGACGAACGGTGTGCTCACGAAGAGCCTCCTCAAGACGGAGGACGTGTTCATCGTGGACGTCGGCGACGTCGTGTTCGTGTGGGTCGGCAAGAACGCGTCGGACGCTGAGCGCAAGAACGCTATGGCGTGTGCGACCAAGTACCTGCAGCAGAATGGGCGCTCGCTGCACACGCCGATCACGCGCGTGGTCGAGGAGGGCGAGCCGCCGGTCTTCAAGGCGCTCTTCAAGGCGTGGACACAGCCACCGAAGGCGATCGACTTCAGCCGCCAGGCCAGCGTCGGTGTCGCGTCGACGTCGCAGAAGAAGCTGGACGTGAACGCGCTGCTCTCGAAGGCGGCGACCGCGGAGGACGACATCGGTGCTGACCCGACGCAGGCTGGGAAGCACGAGGTGACGATCTGGCGCATTGAGAACATGGAGAAGGTGGAGCTTCCGAAGGCGCTCTACGGTCAGTTCTATGGCGGCGACAGCTACGTGGTCCTGCACTCGATCACGCCGCCGAGCGGCAAGACGACGGACGTGATCTACTTCTGGCAGGGCCGCGCATCGTCGACGGACGAGAAGGCGTCGGCGGCGCTCTGGGCGAAGAAGCTCGACGACGACATGGGCGGCTCGCCTGTGCAGGTGCGCGTAGTGCAGGGCAAGGAGCCGGCACACTTCCGCGCGCTCTTCCACGGCAAGATGGTGGTGCACGCGGGCGGCAAGGCGAGTGGCTTCGCGAACTCGACCGAGACGGACTCGTACGACATGGACGGCGTGTCGCTCTACCACGTCAAGGGGACGACGTCGGAGAACACGGTCGCGTCGCAGGTGGACGAGGTCGCCGCGAGCCTCAACTCGGGCGACTGCTTCATCCTCGTGACGCCGAAGACGGTGTTCGAGTGGGAGGGCGCCGGCAGCAGCGACGCGGAGCGCGAGGTCACGTCGCGCATCTCGTCGATCCTCAAGAAGAACCGGGCGGTGGAGATCGTCGAGGAGGGCAAGGAGAGCGACGAGTTCTGGGGCTTCCTGGGCGGCAAGGGACCGTACGCGAAGACGAAGGGCGAGATCGAGGTGCCGCACGCGCCGCGCCTCTTCCACTGCTCGAACGCGTACGGCTACTTCCACGCCGAGGAGATCTTCAACTTCGCGCAAGACGACCTGAACGTCGACGACGTCTTCCTGCTCGACACGTACACGTCGCTCTACATCTGGATCGGCGACGGCGCGAACGAGGCGGAGAAGCGCGAGGCGCTCGCGCTCGCGGACGAGTACCTGCGTCTTGCGAAAAGCGACGGCCGCGAAGACGGCACGCCTGTGATCACGGTGCACTGCAACAACGAGCCGCCGATGTTCACGAGCAACTTTTTGGCGTGGGACGCGTCGTTCTTCAAGCAGAACGAGTTCCTGGACCCGTACGAGGCGCGCCTGAAGAAGCTGAAGGAGGAGAAGGAGAGGAACCAGCCGAAAGACGCGGTCGGCACCGTCTCGAGTGAGTCGTTCCGCACGCCCGCGGCCGCCCCTCCGGCGCCGGTGAAGGCGGCGGCTTCCGCTGGTAGCGGCGGCAAGGGTGACACGTACTCGTACGAGCAGCTCGTGGCGGGCGTGGACGGCATCGACATCACGAACAAAGAGGTACCGAAGGGCTGCTGCTGTGTGTGCATGTGAGGAGGAGGAGGAGTCTGAGGAAGTGGTTGGTTGCGTTCGTTGTGTGCCTGTGGCGCAGGCGTACCTGTCGGACGCCGACTTCGTCGAGGTCATGGGCACGACGAAGGCTGAGTTCGCCAAGCTCCCCAAGTGGAAGCAGCAGGCGAAGAAGAAGGAGGTGAAGCTCTTCTGATCGCGCGCTCGCTCGTTGGGGCGGCAGGCAGATTGTGAACGAGAGAGAGAGAGTGAACTACGAGACCGTTAAGTCCTTTGAAGCAGCGAATGCCAGGTGTCCTCTTTTCCTACCTCTCGTGCACCTCCCGATCCGTGATATCAACCCACTTCCAAGAATCTCAGTCTCCCACCAGAATCATGACCTCCTCCTCCTCCTCCT
>JAASFZ010000035.1:0-48813 GCA_023334075.1 Globisporangium nunn | reverse complement strand
CCAGCCGTCAGCGCGTCAAAGAGATCGATGCGAGCGAGCGTGCTCCTATGCCGGGTCTTCCCGGTCTGGGAGAGCCATCGTCCGTGTGTCAGTCAACTGCTAGGTTTCTAGGAGCCGTCGAACTTAAAGGGAAACCAATGGGCTCGGGCTGGAAGTAGGTGCTTTTCGTCGGCCGTGGTGTGGACCACGTCGCGGCCGCATCGGCTGATGACGACGACAAGGTGTCGACAGCACCGTGCGCACTCTCTCCCGCACAACTGCTGAGACTGGCGAGCGAACCTCTTGCAGACCTCCGGGGCGCATGCGGGCCAGCGCAGCTGCATGGCGACCCCTCCTGCTGCTGCTGCTGCTGCTGGCGACGTCGTTCGCGCCCTCGCGGGCGCAGAAGGCCGCGTACTCGCTCAACCTCACGGGCATCGACTCGGGCACGGGTGCGACGCCGTGCATGCGCGTGGTGTACACCTCCCACACAGAAACCCTGACCAGCTTCTGAGCAGCGTACACGCTGAGCGTCCAGGTCGGCACTGCCTCGAGCGGCGTGCGCGTACGTGTCCGAATAAAACAGTGTGTATACAGCGCTCCACCATGTGCTCTGACCGCATATACGCAAGCAGAACACGTTCCGGCTCATCGCGGACACGGGCTCGTCAAACGACGCGGTGCTCGGCGCCAACTGCTGCGGCGACGACGCCGAGGTCACGTTCGCCTGCAGCGCGTCGCCGACGTGCGCCGAGTCGGGCGCCACGGTCGCGATCTCGTTCGCTGGCGCGACCATCGCGTGCGTTCGGACTACTGTGGTACTAGCGGAAGTAGGAGACGAGAGCCGCTGACGCGGCGCATTTGTTCTATCAACTGCACACTCTGGCCTGCATGTGGGTGAGAGCAGCGGGCACTTCGTAGCGGACCAGTGGTCCTCGAAGGAGTTCGGCGCGGTCAAGAAGCAGTTCCTTGTCATCGAGCAGCAGGAGAGCTTCTACCGCGACGAGTACGACGGCATCACGGGCCTCGCGTATGCGGCGCTTGCGCAGCCCAGGGCGGCGCCGCTGCCGGCGCTCTACCAGGATCTGGTGACCGCCGGCGCCACGCGCGACGTCTTCGGCATGCAGCTCTGCGGCATCATGCAGCCGCTCCTGGCGAAGAGCGCGGCCAACATCTCGCTGCACGCTGGCCAGCTGCTCATCGGTGGCATCGACGGCCCGAACGGCGAGGCGTACTACTCCGGGCCGATGTTGTACTCGCCGATCGCAAGAGTGAGTGGAGTAATGATCGATGTCGTCGTCCTCTTGCTGCTGCCGCCGTTGGGACGCGGGCGTCGCGTGTCACTCGAGGATGAGATGCTGACAGCGTTTGGCTGCTGGCTGTGTACTTCATGTCGACTGGTGAACAGGAGGCATGGTACGTCGTCCTGGTCTCGGACATCGGCTTCGGCGGCAAAAGCCTCGGCATTGCCTGCAACAAGTACAACGATCCGCAGGTAGGTTCCTTCCTGCAGATGCGTCTGCTGCCGTTCGGCATCAGAAGCTAACGAACTCGCAGGCGATCATCGACTCCGGCACGAGCAACATGGCGTTCCCGTCCGAGATCTACAACGCGCTCATGGCACAGATCAAGGCCGCGACGCTCGCGGTGCTCCCGCACTTCGACGTCAACTACTTCGACTCGCGCAAGTCGTGCTGCGGGGTAGACTACTGCGACCCGCGCATCCCCGCGGCCGCGCTGCTCTCGATGCCGTCGATCTACATCACGCTGGCGCTGCAGGCCGACGACGAGGCGAGCGACACGACCCGGCACTTCACGGTCGAGATCCCGCCCGAGTATTACTGGCGGCCGGAGATGAACGGTGCGAACAACGACGTCCCGTGCCGCGCAATCGGGATCTCGGAGGGCAGCGGCATCATGCTCGGCGACGTGTTCATGGACGGGCTCTACACGTACCACGACCGGGCCAAGCAGCAGGTCGGCATCGCTGTGGCCGCCAACTGTCCAAACGGCGTGGCGTCCACAAAGAAGGTATACGCGACCACGGCCAAGTCGGACGACTGGTGCGAGTGCTTCTCGTCGAGCTTGCAGAGCAAGTCGCGCCTGGCGCGCCGTGTGCCGTGGGGTGCCGGATGCTTCTTCTGGGTCTGGTGGATGTACGTCGTGCTCGCGAGCGTCGTGGTCGTGCTGCTCGCTATCGGCGTCGGTGTCTACTGGTTCCTGGCGGACAGGAAGATGAAGCGGATGAAGGAGCACGCGCGGCTACACGTCAGTTCGGACGCGCCTACCCGCCGCGGTTCCGGGAGCTCCACGACCGCGCTCATCCCACCGACCGCGCCAGGCGACAAAGCACTGCCACCGCGGCTACAGCAGCAGCCACACGAGCAGCAGGACGTCCCCGCGTCCCACTATGTGCAGTTGGGCTCGCCGCAGTCTGCAATCTCGGACGCGTCAAGCATTGCGCTGCTGTCGTCGCCGAGCATGTCCCAACGGCCGTCCGCGAGCACCACCAAGTACCGGAGGCGAGGCGCGTCCGGAGCCTCATACGGAGCCGAGTCAACGCTGTAAACGGAATGAAGTGTGTGGGGTGGATGGTCGGTCTGCGTGTGAGCCGCGTGCGATCTTGTGCCGCCGACCTTCTCCGGCGGCGCCGGGAGTATGAGCAAGGAACGCTGAGAGCTCGTGCGCGTTTGCGTTCGGGTGGAAGTGCGCTCGATCGCTCGGCTCCTTTCAAGCGACGAGCTCAAAAGATCAAGCGGCTAGCGACAATCGCATGTTCGGTCGGTCGGTCAGTCGGTCGACCGATCGATCGATCGATTCGGTGTCGTCCTGCCCACCGAACGTTGAGTTCGGCGCCATCTGCAAGTCTGGAGATCTGGGAGGTCGGAGAACGCTGCGGCGGTGGTTCGCGCGGAAGGCAGTCGCTCCCACCGGTCCTCTCGCACACTCTCGCTCGCGTTGCGACGCAATCAACCGGCTGGCCGATCGGCCCGCTGAGCGAGCATCCAGCGGACGGACACGCGAAGCGCGTGCAGGAGGGAGCATGAAGAAAGTGGAGGTCGTGGTGTCGAGAGCTGGAGCCCTCTGCACCGCACTCAATCTGCTAAGTGCGAGAAAGGCAACCCCTCTAGTTTTCAATATCAGGTCATCCACGCTACATGCACAGGGCGCTGCGCTGCATTTTCGCTGTGCTCGGCCCTGCTACACCGCCTAGCAGCTATAGCGAGGTCTCTATCTCGCCACTCACGGTGCGATCTGACCAGCGCCAAACTTTTTCGGTTTGCCTCTCCCGAGCATTCCCCGATTTCTCGTCGCTCGAACGAAGCATGAGCATGGCCGCCACGTCGCCCCCCGCCGGCGCCGTCGGCCGCGGGCTGCGCGCCGACTCGGAGGACTCCGACTTCGGCGACGACGCGCTCTCCGAGGACGAGTACGTGGCGCGCCGCCTGCAGAAGATCATGGGCGTCGTCGACGAGCACGCGGATGGCGACGCCGCCAACGCCATCGAAGGCGGCGTCACGCAGTCGGCGCGCACGGCGCTCGCGCGGCTGCAGGCGCTCTCGCTCGAGGCGCCACCGCTGGTGCCGTCGGTGGGAGACGAGCCGCCTGTCGACGACGCGGCGGCGCTGACGCTGCCCGCCAGCTTCTTCGGCGACGACGGCGACGACGACGACCAGGAGGACGACGCGTACGTGATCACGTGGGAAGGCGGGCAGCTCGGACTGCTCTTCAAGGCGTCCCCGGCGCAGCAGGTCGTCATCCGCCGCGTCAACAAGCAGGGCACGGCGCGCGGGCTGCACCTCGCGCGCGCTGGTGACGTGCTAGTGGGGCTCAACGGCATCTCTGTGCAGGGCGTGCCGTTCCTTGAGATCATCGAGCAGCTCAAGCACCCGCAGTTCCCCATCAAGCTCGAGTTCGAGCCCATCAAGTTCGGCGCGCTGCCGTTCGCGCTCGCCGGCCCGGCGCCGTCGCTGCCCCCGCCGCCACCCTACGCGTTTAGCAGCGCGAATACACTGCCGCCGCAGCCTCAGCCGCCGCAGATGACATCCCCGACGTCGTCTGCGAGCACGGTGGAAGTCATGGACACCGACGCGTCGCTCGTGCTGGGGCCGCGAGCGCAGGCGGACCCGTCCGCCAGCTGGTTGGGGGCGACGGACCGCGCGCGCGCCGAGTACGACGTGGTTTGGGACGACGGCCCGCTCGGCTGTGGACTCAAGCACCGCAACGGCTTCCCGACTGTCAAGACCATGAGCACAGTCGGCGTGAGCGCGTCTGTGGCCCAGATTAGCGCGGGTGACGTGCTCACAGTCATCAACGGCTACAAGACGCACGAGATCGGCTTCAAGAGTGCCATCACGATGCTGCAGCGCGCGCCCAAGCCCATCTACCTGCGTTTCCGGCGCCAGCCTCCAATTCTTCCAACGACGACGACGACACCGTCAGTAGCAGCAGCCAGCGACGCCCCGCGCGGCCCCGCGGCGTCGACACTCGGCCCATCCCAGTACTCGGTGTTGTGGGCGGCCGGGCCGCTGGGAATCCAGATCAAGGCGGGCGGCACTGACGGTCGCGTCTACGTCTCTCGTCTCACCGGCGCGGGCAACCCGGCGATGACGGCGCAGATCACGCCCGGCGACATCTTCGTGCGCATCGCGGACGTGGATGTGGCCTCGCGCGGCCTCGCCGGCGCGTTCGAGCTGCTCAAGAGCGTTCAGAAGCCCGTGCTGCTGGTGTTCGAGAAGCCGACGACACCTCCCGCGGAGCCGAGTGGCGTCGCGCCGCTGCCGTCGTTTCGGAGGCTGCGCGAAGAAGCTGCTGCGCGCGAGAAGATTGCGAACGGCGTACCCCACCCGCACGGCCTCACGCGTACGCGGAGCGCCGGCTCGCGCGGCCCTGGTCGGCATATTTTGCACCCGCACGACGGCGGCTTCACCGGCGACGACGAGAGCTCGTGGCAGACGCGCACGGCGCCGTACCCGTCGAGCAAGAAGCCGGTAGAGGACGCCACGATCCGCATGCAGCCCCCGATCATGCTGAGTGCGCGGTCGCTGGATCTCAAGTTCGGCTTCGATGACAGGTCGGAGACTGGCAGTCAGCAGAGCAGCCACGCGCAATTCGAGCACGCGCCCGATAACGACGCGAGCAGCGACCTGCCCCGGTTCTCCGACATTGAGAATGGGCGCGTCGCGGTGACGCCGGAGATGGCGGCGTTGCCGCCGCCGCCGTCGTACCTAGATGTGTTCACGCAGTCGGGGCGGTCTCTTGAGACGCTCCACTCGACGCGCGCCGCACCAGGATCGCCCATGCACAGCGACAGTGTGAGCATGTCGTCCGAGGCGCACAGCGACCGGTACGCTGTCCCACCACCGCCGCCGCCGCTGACGCCGATGCACTCGTCAGCGCCGCCACACTCGGGGTACTCTCTTCCGCCACCGCCGCAGTACTCGTCGTTCCACCCACTGCCATCAGACAGTTCGTCGCGACTGGAGGAGCTGCGGCAGCAGTACATCGAGGCGCAGCGCATGCACAACCACCCGCAGTTCAGCAACACGATGATGAGCTCGTACTCGGACCTGGATGACTCGGGCGTGATGCGGGAGCGGCCGCACCCGTCTGCGTCGCACGCGCCGCCGATGCACCCGCTGCCGCTACCGGAGCTCTGGGTCCGGTGGAGTGACGGCCCACTTGGGATCACGTTCAAGCGCAAAAACGGCCGCATCGTGGTGTCTCGCCTCACGGGCGCGGGCTTGTCACCGGGACTCGACCAGCTGCGCACGGGCGACTGGCTCGTGTCGTTCAACAGCCAGTCGACGGAAAACCTGCGGCTGAGCGAGACGATGGAGCTGCTCAAGCGACTGCCGAAGCCCATCGACATGCGCTTCGTGGTGCAATAGATGCTGATTGAACGAGCGATACACGCGGTTATAAGAGTGCGCGCGCATGAGCACAAACGAGCGAAGGGAGACTCACTTGCGCGCGCGTTAGAACAACTAATTTACTTTTTTTCTGTGGGTGTTGTCACCACATGCCCAAGCAGCACGATACCGATCATCCAAAGCGAAATCAACAGGGAAAAGGCCAAGCGCATTGCTTCTTGCCGTCTCCGTCGTCACTTGCACACCTCTGATGCCAATAACACAGGCGATAGCTGGGAGAAGCGTCTTCATGTCGATGGGCTCAACCTTCTGGAAAGTGGACTCGAGTGCTTGATGAAAGAAGAGAGCGTAGTGAGCTGCTGATACGCAGTTTGTTTAGAAGCTGCGACGCTGGACGACTGTGTCTCGGTGCGTACGTAGCTATCTTTTGTCGAACTGATTCTGCTCATCAAGATCGATCGATGGTGTATCTGCTCTTCAGATCTTTCGAAGATGTCTTGAAAGGATCGAGTGCGACAAGACCGGCGACTGCCAACAAGAACTCATCGATGCAGGAGACGAACAACCCACTCTTGTGTTCGCGCTGATTGTGAGTGTGTGGGCGATACTGTGGTGGTCGCTGTTGCCGATTCCACAAACACCGCATCAACTCTTCCTGGAAAGAATCGTTGATCTCGAGAAACGCCCGGAGCCGGTCGAAGATGAGTGTGAACGAAGCACGCCAAGAAAATGAGCGCAACCACGTTTCACCTCGAGAACACTGATGTCAACGCGCTGGTCAAAAGCGGGCATACGCTTTTTTGGCGGCGAGAAGATGGCGACATGAGCTGCAAACGCTTCATCTTCTCCGTCAAGATGGTCGAATTCGAGACCGAAGGATTGTACCTGGTGACCCTCGCCATTCGATACTCTCGGCTTGCAGAAAGGAGTGGTGACTTCACGGCTTACGAAGCAAGACGTCAGATGGAGGCAACAATGGTCACGGAACCGTTCGACACTTGTCCACGCAGTCTCAGCAACAACAAGATACTACTTGCCGGTGCGTTGTGCGGCTAGAACACGGATTCTCGAAGGGACCACGCTGACAATTGTGACGATGGAGACGGAGTGAACTGCCTCCGAAGAGAGGAGAGAGAAAAGCCAAGCGTCGGGACGGAGGAACGAAGCGGGTGCATTGTGAGCAGCAGAACAAGAATGAATCAAGGGCACTCCTGTAACGAGGATCATGCTGTCCCTGTTGGTTCTCAAAACTGTGAGCGAGTCTATATTGCCGCCGCTTGTACATAACGCCCACGACGACTTTGGTAACTGTGTTCACGCGCTTCGGGTTGCCGGGGTTTCTGTTGCGATTGAGCTTGACGGGTCTTCACTCGGACCTGCTGATGCTGCCGGCTTGGCTTTGCGTGCGCGGATCGCAGCGAAGAGGTCGACCGGTGGATCAGCTGCTACTGGTGCAATTACTTCGGCTGATACAGCAGACGCTTCCTTGTTCATTTCTGTCGTTGAGGGGCGACGCTGCTTCTGCTGCTTACGTGCGCGGATGGCGTCGAAGAGCGACGCGCTTGTGGGGAGAACCGCCGAAGGTTCTGACGTGGGAGGCAACTGCTGCACCGCGACTGATGTCGTCGAGATCGTCGGTGTCGTCTTGCTCTCAAGCAAGTTGCTGGAGTCCTCGACACTCGCTATCGACGTGGAGACATCTCTGGCACCTGCCCGCTCTACCCACGGAACGCGCTTGCACTCAGATGCGCCCACTTGATCGTCGGACTCTTGGTTTGATCCATTCACAGTAGCCTCTGCTGCGTCAACGGCTTGTTTGTTTTTCTGTTTCACATCCTCCAGCAACTCGGATATGTACCGGAGTGACCCGAGTGCAGCTCGAGACGCGCTGTTCTCTGTTTTAGTGAAGAACGTACGTACGTCTTCGAGCAGCAGACTCAGGAAAGCCACTGCAGATGCCGCACTCTGGCGCTCGAGCGGCGACCGCGAGTCTGGCTCGTCGTTGTCTGCGTTGCGCTTCCCGACGACGCAGATCCCAGCGCGCTTGGCGAGCAACAGCACGAGTTCGCGTCCAACTTGCAGGATGGTTTCGCAGTCCAACACTAGCTGTTGTCGCTGTTGCTGCAGAACCTCTCGCTGACTGTTGCTATCACTGCAGTCCTCGTCTCCGCTGTCAGTTGCTGAAGGCAGTGCCACCACTGCAGCATCGAGGGTCTTGAGCCGCTCCACGATCACGTCGATCTCCTCGAGCGCACCCATCGCCTGCGCGACCTGCCGCATGTTCAGCTTGTAGTGCGCCTTGAGCTCACGCTGGCGCTGGTTCGAGACCATCTCGCGCGCGTATGACTGCGCCTCCTGCAGCGCCTTCTCGCCTGCGCCATCCGGGTCGCTCTTGACCACTTCTTGCGTAAAGTACTCGGCAGTGTCAGGAAAGCCGAGCCCGATAGCGTACAGCGCCCCGGTCTTCGCTTCTGCACGCACAGGACACGACAGCCCGAGCAGCTTGCACGAGTGAACCGGCGGGTCCGACGGGCTCTCGCCGCCTAAATTGTCGCCTGAACAGTGCTGCGAGTAGCTCAGCACAGCGCTCTCAAACGCGTCGCGCAGCTTCTTGTACCACTGAAACTTCTTCTGGCTCATCTCGTCCGTTTGCTGGCGCTTCCACTCGCTGAACGGCGCTCGCATGACCTCGTGCAGCGCGCGACGCTCAAGCAGCGTCAGGCCGGTAGTGCGGTAGCCCTCCACCACGCTTGGGTGCATACGCGCGATGTCCTTCGGGTCCACGCGCAGAAGCTGCAGCACGTTCGTTCGCTTCAGCCGCTTGGCGAGATCAGTCGGGAATGCGACGCCCGACGGCGTAGCGAGGCTCTTGAGTTGCGCTTCGCTCAGCCTCGAGATGTCCACAGGGATCGCCGAGCGCAGAAGCTGCAGCGCGCGCATGTTCGCCTCACGGTTCTCGTCTTCGAACTGCGTCTCCTTCCGCCGCTGCTCCTCGATGTACTCGTCCGTCATGACGAGTGCCGTGTTGTATTTCTCCATGTCCTGCTCGAGCTGATAGTACTCTCTGCGCGCCGCGATCTGCGCCTGCTTGTCGTCCAGCACCAGCTCGCTCGAGCCGATCTCCTGCAGTCTTCGCGCGATCTCGGCAACCTTCGCCTTCGCAACCTCGTACGGAATCACCTCCGCGACGCTGATGCCAGCTTGTTTGAGCTGCCGCTCGAGCACTTTGAGCTTCATCTTCAGCGCGCGGCTTTCGTCGTCGCCGCTGCTGTACAGCTCCGTCTGCCGCAGGTTCGCGAGGCAGATCGTGTCGCGTGCCGCTGCTGCCGCACGCGCCGACGCCTCCTGCTGTTGAAGCTTCTCCTGCAGCACGCTGATCATCCGACGCGCCTCAGCGAGCTCACCCTGCTGTGCTTCCGAGAGACGCTCTTTCTGATTCTCCTGCTCCGCAACCTTCACCTCGAGTTCCTCAATGCGGCTGCGACTCGTCTCCACTTCCTTCTCAAGCTGCCGCGCTCGAAGTGCTGCCTCGAGCTCCTCTTCCACGCTGCGCGACGACGAGAAGCTGCCGCTGCCGAACGAGAGATCACTCGCTGACAGCGACGACAATGACAGCGACGCATACGCAGCCGAGTAGTCGCTCGCGAAGAGCGTCGACAGATCCGAGTCGTAGCGCGGTGACTTGATGCGGTCGCTGTCGTCGGCTTTCAGCAGCGACAGCGTCGATTCGGTCAGCAGAATGCGCTCGGATACTTTCGTCGACGACGGAGCCGCGCTGTCAAGCAAGTCGCGATATTCCTCGGGATCGTCGGACCTCCTGGCATTCGAGGTTTCTGCTTCAGATGACGTCGCAGCCGTGTCGCCCACAGCAGCTGTGAAGCTGACGATGTCTTCGATCTTCTTGCGGTACGACACCGAACAGCACGAACAGATACGACACTTGCCCTCTACGACCGACAAGTTCACTGCGCGGAACACGGAGCAGCGACTGCAGATCACTTCGCCGCACATTCGGCACGAGTGGCGCTTGCGCAGCACACCAAAGTCGCGCTCGCACACCGAGCACGACCGCCGCGTACTCTTCACGACCCACTGGTCCCGCGTCACGAAGCACCGGTGGTCCATCACAACTTGCGACGCCTTTTGCCGAGGCGGGAGCCCGGGAACTGTTGAGGACGAAGATGCGTTCGACGTATTCATGGACGACATGCTATTGCACGAGTCGTCGCTCTCGTTGCTGTCGTGGCTGCTACGCGTGCTCTCAATAGTGCTGCGGTCCACGGCGTCGAAGAGGCTGTTGCGATAGCCACTATCGCTCCCGATACTGCCGCCGAGCTCGTACTGCTGCTCGGCACTAAACAGCACTACTGGTGGTACTGGCGTTGACTCGAGCTGCGCGAGCGCTGTAGGCGCCTGTGCAAGTCGTCGGTTGTTCGTCTTTGACTTCTTCTTGCTTGTTAGTGGCCCCTGACTCGAAGAGGTCACGGTCGGTGGGAGCGGCGACTGCTGCACTTGCGCATGAAGCTGTGACTTCGACGGAGACGGCGACGCGAACGGTTTCGAAGCTGCCTTCAGATCGCCGTATTCGGCGAGCGCCTTCTCGTCCAGCAGCGACACGAGCTTCCGGGGACACGGCGCGCTCTCGCGCGTTACGGCATTCGAGCGACCGCGTCCAGCGGAATCAACTGCGTTTTTCTTCGTCGTAGAGGCAGTGCTACTCGTGGATGCACGAATGTCAGCAACAGAGTCGGCAGTGGTGCCTGCTGGCGCCGACTCTGCGTGCAGCAGGACGTGCTTCTTCTTTGGTGTGCGCGTCCGGGAGGGTGCCATGTCCTCCTCCGAGAACAGTCGCACTCCTGCGCGCTCCGCCTTGCCGCCGCCCGCCGAGCGGGGAGCGACATCGAAGCTCAGGCGCGGGTCGATGAGCGTGTGTTTGGTAGCGCTTGCACTGGCGCTCGCGAAGCTCGAAGCGGCAGCGTCAGCGCTGCTGGAAGTAGATGGCACGTCAGGGCTGTCATCCGCCGTCGGCTCCGGAGCCGCGAGCGTGAGCGAGGCGAGCAGGTCGCCGTCAACCGAGCCGAGGAGACTCGGGTCGGCGCTCATGAGGCGCATGAGCGCCTCCTGCTTGGCCGCAGAGCTGCGCGCGCGAGCGGCCATTGCGGCGGCGGCGGTAATGGCGGTGGAGAAATCTTCTTCTCGGAGCCGCGCCTCTTGTTCTGCAATGAAGGAAGGCATCGAGCAGGCACTGGCGCAAGCAGGGCAAGGGACTCGCGAAGGCGCGCAGCGGCTCGCGCGTGGCGGTGGCGGTGTGGGCGGAATGTGCCAAGGGAGACTTTCTTCCGATTTTCGAACATATTCGAAGGTGTCGCTTCAACATCCGGGCCGATTTGTCGAAGAAAACCGTCGTGCTGAACCAAGTTGCTGGCTTTCCTGGCGCCAAGTGCGTCAAGTACCAAGTTGCGTCGGAGAGCTGAGCTCAGGGAGGCGATAAAGCGAAAAGCGTGTGTGTGTGAGAGTGTGTGAGAGTGGCGGGAGTGGGCGGGAGCGTCGAACGATATCGGACGACGTCGGAAGAGAGAGCGAGAGCTGGAAGGACAAACGTTCTTATTCCATCGAATATGCCGCGAGCTCTGCTCCGGCGCGAGGTGAGCTTGGTGCTTGCTGGAGGTGCGCGCGGACTTCAGATATTTGTCGCGTTACACGCAGCAGCCCACGAGAAGGCCGACGGCAAAAACGATGTGTGAAGCGCTCCAACAAGCTTGACGACGCTACTTACGAACACAGCCAAGTGCTGCTACAACATGAACGACATGAGAGCAGCGATCCAGCCACAATGCCCACACAACCGCACGAACGACGCACGTTTGACGAACTCACGTGTCGATGCCACGGAACTCGATAGGCGAACAAGGTATACACGTGGAGAAACTGGAGGTTCAGAGACCGCGCGCTTTGGTGTGTAGCACCATTACGAGCATCCAAAGTCAACCCCACCATTTCCAAATGTCCTTGTTGTCAGTACCTCGGACAAGTCCCGCAAACGTGACCGTCACAAGGATTGCGAACTTGAACCGCAGCGACGCGATTCTGGTACAACTACAGGTAGCTCTGCTTACTGGGTGGCGCCAGGAATCGGCTTGTAGCCTATGCAGAGCATGAAAAGCATCACCACCAGCGCCCCAACTTGGCCACCTTCTAGCTCGCCATTAAATACGAGTTCTCTCACTCTTGAGCCATACCCGTCGCGATCCACCACGCGGCTCGATCTCAAGACTCCGCAGTAATAGCGCACCGCATCATGTTATCTACTCACCGCGGCAACAGGAAGCGCTTGTGGTAAATGTTCGCAGCGCCGCTGACGTCACGGTCGACCGACAAGCCGCAGACAGAACACTTGAACTCGATTTTCCCTTTCTCGATACAATCCCCTAGCCAATTTCCAGTCACCCAGTTCATCATCATGGAATAAGCTCGGTATCTAGTACACGAACTTCATAATCGTGAAATCGATAGATCGATCTTGAAGCTGGCCGCGACCAAGATGCCCTTGAAACTGATTGGCGAAAAGGACGATGATCGGAAAGATCAGCGCCGCGCTAGACACGTGCAGGATTTCCACGAGTGTCGAGGCACGGAAGCACTAGGAAGCACCACTAGGAGAAGAGATAGCCAACTTCCGTTGCTCACCTGCCAGCACTCTCAAACTCTCCACAACGATGGTCGACTCCACACAGCCCGTTGCTGGTAGCAGCAGCGTCCGTCTTGCAACCAGCGAGTCTGTAAAGGCGATCCCCGCAGCTCCAAAGACGTTTGATGCCCGAGGTGCTCGCACTGGTGAAACAGTTCGGTCTCTTGACCTCTCAATTGTGCGCCCTTGTTCACCTCGCGAATGTGTCGACTTCCATGGCATCGCCACGAGCCGTACGTCTACCGCACGCCACTTGTGCGTGTCGTGATTAGATCGCAGCTCTCATGTCGCCGTGGCGCACGCGTCAACCAAAGCGATCTGTGCATGCTCAAACCGAGGGGACTCATTTACGCCCATCTTCCTATAGTGATATAAGCAAGATTGTCTATTCCTAGATCCCGCTTTTCATGCTTGTCATTCGTTGTCTTGACAGCCACCTCCCCCCTTCGTCCCCTCCGTTCCTCATGCTCTTCCGCTCGCTCGGCCGCGCGTCCCGCAAGCCACTGCGCGTGCAGCTGCTGGCGCTGCGCCGCAACGGCCGCGCGCTCACGCCCGTGGACGTCGACGCGTCGTCGTCGTCCTCCTCCTCTTCCTCCTCCCGGACGGCGGCGTCCGCTGCCGCGCTCGTGCTGCTGGCGGCCTCTGCTGCCTCGTTCTCCACGAGTGCGCGCGCCGAAGCGAAGAGCGCGAGCAGCGAAGGTGGCGATGCGGCTGTGCGCACGCAGCTGGAGAAGCAGTTCCCGCTCCCGTCCTACCTGCAGACTGCCGACGACGTCCTCTTCCCGCCGCTCCAGCCCTTCAACGTCGGCCACCTCCCGGTCTCTACGACCCACACCCTCTACTACGAGGAGTGCGGCAATCCGTACGGCAAGGTACGAGCTGTGAGGTGTTCTGTTGCTGCTGCTGCTGGCCTGCAGCGATCGTTATCTAACGCTGGCACTCGCAGCCCGTGATCATGGTGCACGGCGGTCCGGGCGCTGGCTGCTCGGAAGGCATGCGGCGCTTCCACGACCCGCGCGTGTATCGCATCATCCTGCTGGACCAGCGCGGCTCCGGCCGCAGCACGCCGCACGCGTGTCTGGAGGAGAACACGTACGTGGACGGTTACTGAGAAATGAGATGGGAGATGAGATGAGATGGTGATGGATGAGTGTATACATGTAGGACGTGGCACCTGGTGGAGGACATGGAGAAGCTGCGTCGCCACCTCAACATCGAGCGCTGGCAGGTCTTCGGCGGGTCGTGGGGAAGCACGCTGGTGCGGGTTATTTGGAGGCTTGGAGCTGTAACAAAATGGAGCAAAGGTTGGTGGACTCACCTGCTATGTGTGCGGTGCGATGCTTGGGGATTTTAGTCGATCGCGTACGCGATCACGCACCCGACGCGCGTGACGGAGCTCGTGCTGCGCGGCATCTTCCACCTGCGCAAGAAGGAGATCGACTTTTACTACCAGGTGAGCTGCTCGCGACTGCCTGTTGCTGCTCTTAAGGCTGGCCACTGACACACACACACACACTGACAATCGAAACGCGCGGGAGCAGCAAGGCGCGAGCTTCATCTACCCGGACCGCTGGGAGGCGTACCGCGACGCCATCCCGGAGGACGAGCGCCACGATTTCCTCACCGCGTACCACAAGCGTCTCACGAGCGACGACCCGGCCGTGCGCATCCCAGCGGCGCTCGCGTGGACGACGTGGGAGCGCACGACGAGCAACCTCATCCCGCCGGTGCGTATTGAAGAGCCGAGAAATGTCTGGCATTGCACCATTCTTACAGATTGTCCACCCATCCCCCATTCAGACGGACGCGGAGGACAAGTCGATGAGCGACACCAAGTTCGCCGAAGCCTTCGCGCGCATCGAGAACCACTACTTTGTCCACAAGGGCTTCTTCCCGAGCGACGAGTTTTTGAACGACAACGCGCACAAGCTCCGCCACATCCCGACTGTGATCGTGCAGGGCAGGTACGACGTCGTGTGCCCGATGCAGACCGCGTGGGACTTCCACAAGAAGTTCCCGGAGGCCGACTTCCGCATCGTGCAGACCGCGGGCCACTCGGCGATGGAGCCCGGGATCGCCAAGGAGCTCGTGGATGCCACAAACCGCTTCAAGGACCTGTAACTCTGCCAGCCGCCGCCCAGAACGAGCTGCACCAGCACCCGCCTTCACCAGATTAGCTTTTTGCCAGCGAATCTCACAACACGCACGAACAAGGTTGAGGTATCCTATCCCCCCGTCGTTCTTGTTGCCTGTCGTTAAATACGCGCGCTTCCAACTGCCAGAGCAAGCGAGCTAGCTAGCTGAAGAGACCGCTCTCAATGCGCGACGTCCCTGGGCCGTCTGCCTCGGCTGCGCTCCCCCCGCTTGCGGCGTCGCCGTCGCCGTCCGCCGGCTGTTTGCGAGCCCGCTTGCCACTGACGCCGCCGTTTGAGCTCGACGGGCTGGAGCCACCGCCGTCCGCGCCACCACCAATTTCCTTGGCGCCGCGCTTGTAGCCGCCGTGCTTGGCGCAGAGCCCGGACGTGCCGCGCGCGCCCGTCGAGCAGCCATCCACCGTGCACCGGTAGCCACCGCCGTGGAAGAGGCACATGGTGCTGCTGCCCTGCGCACCTTTCGCGCAGCCAGCAATGGAGCACCGCTTACCACCACCGTGCTTCTGGCACAGCCCTGACTTGCCGCGCGCGCCTTTCGTGCATCCCGGCGCCGTGCACGGCCGGAAGACGTTCTTCGACCGCGGCTTCTTCGGGATCGGCTGCAATGACTGGGTGTCTCCCGCGGGCTGCGACGGCCCGTGGTCGTACACCACCGCTCCGAGCGCCGAGGAGGAGCTGCTGCCTCCTTCATCCCCTGCTCCTGTTGTCGCGTCGCTGTCTCTGTAGTCCTCGAGCATCTGCCCGAGGTACTGGATGTCGCCGTTGCTGTGAAGTTCCTGCTGATAGGACTGGTGCGGCTGGCGCTGGTACGAGGAGGACTCGTCAAGATACAAAGAGGGAGTGTAGTTAGCGCTGCCCGGTGGCGGCGATCGCGAGAGCGTCGGCAAGTACCGCGTCAGCGTCTCCGCTGTCGAGTCGGGTTCCTGCTGCTGCTGCTGCTGCTGGTAGTAGTTTGCCTGGGTGTACTGATTGGACGACGACGCGTAGTAGTCGTGCGTCTGGCGGTCGCTGCCAGACTGGTGCAGTGACGTAAGGAACATCGCGTCCGTCAGTGCTGTGGGCGTCACAGGAGCAGCAGCTGTTGTTGTTGCTGATGACCGAGAAAGTGCTGCTGAGGCCGATATAGTAGCAGTGGAGGACTCAGAAGCGGTGGAGATCGCCGCCTGTGAGTCGCCCCAGCCAGTCGCCGAGCGGGGGCGGAGGTCGAGGTTCTTGCTCGCGTAGCTGGGGTGCGGTGCCGGCGGCGGCGGCGGCGTCGGGCGGAATGTCTGCTGCGTCTGGAAGAGCGAGTCTGGCACGGGGATCTCGCTAAACTCGCTCTGGCGTGGCATCGTGCCCATGAACGTCGTGGTCTTGCCGACGACAAATGACCCAGCGCCGCTCGCAGAGCCCGTGCGCGCGCGGATCGCGGCGCGCTTGTCACGTTTGTCCTTGTCGGTGACACCCGGGATGCCCTCGAACGGGTCAAGGCGGAAGTAGCGCGGCAGCAGCTTCTCCTCACCCTCGAGGATGCTCAATGGGTTGAACGCCGGCCGGTACTCGGGCACGTTATCCGTGAGCCGCGGAATCACGAATGGGTCTGAGTGGAGCACCTTTGTGAGCGGCTCCTCCTTGAGTTTGTCGTTCGTGAAGAGGTAGTAGAGGTCCGGGATGTTCTTAGTGCGCACGTCGCCGTACTCGCTGACCTGCGCGTCGCCGTCGCCTTCGGAAGAAGCAGCAGCAGCGGCGGCGGCGGCCTGGGCGGCCTGCGCCTCCTGCTCCTCGCGCAGCTTCTGCTGGCGCTCAACGGCCTCGTACAGCAAGTTGGTCGCGTGGTGGCCGCTGTTGCTGCTGCTGCTGCTGCTACTATCGCCCATCGCAGTCGACGCGCTCGTACTAGTAGTAGACGTCGTCGATGAAGTAGGAGCAGTGATGGGCTCGGTGGGGGCGTCGTCTGGTGCCATCAGTGGACGATTCTGTGCGAGGTCTCCGGTAGTTTACGGCGTTGCGATGGCTAACGGGGTCTCTTCTTCTTGCTGCGCTGCCTGACGCACGCTTAACTGGCCGCTTGGCTTTGCGGAGCTCTTGAGCTGCTGAGCAGCAAAAGTGTGGTGTGTGCGAGTGGCCTGCGAGTGCTGTTCCTAATTCTGCTAGCGACTTGTCAGGAGTGACGCACGCGAGTGGACGACATAGGGAATCAAGTGATTCAGAAACTGGTTTACACAGGCAGAATGCAATACATAGCGCTGGTTTAGAGCTTCATGACAAAAAGGGTATCGAATCGAGCAGGTTCGAGGGTCCTGTTTCTGTGCGCGCACAAGTGCAAGTTCCTTAAAGTTCTCGAAAGAGGTCCGGAATGACCTAATTCAATGATATGTTTAGGACTTTTCCGCCGAGTCACACTCATGACTGCTCGACTGCCAGCCTGCCAGCCTGCCTTCACGCTCTTATGCGCCTCGTGCTCTCGCGCTCTACCACCGCCTTCTTCCGCTACATTCTCGAGGCTCTCCGTGTTTCGCTCTCGATCACACACTTCGACGTTGAAGTCGACTTTCCCTGAGATTGCCTCGCACGCATGCAGAAAGGGAGGAGGAGCAAACGCGCATTCAGTCATTGACGTGTCGACTCGAATAGCTACACTTTCAGCCGCAGATCTTTTGACCCGGCTGTCATCACGAACTGATCGATCGAGTGACTTGAGTGGACGCGAGCGCGGGGAAACTCGGAAGCAGTTCCCAGCTTCTCCGGTTGTTGGCTGACGCTTTGTGCAAGCAGCTCAACGTCCTCACCTGGAACATAGACCAGATATCAGCACGGCCGCGCTGAGGGCGCGTAGTGGAACTGCACCATGCTCTATGACTTCAGGAAACGAGACACCTGGACTAATCGTACTAATGTCCAGGGAAGTAAACTCCAACGCAGGGCATCAATGAGAGCTGACGCCTTGGAACGATGGGTAGCTAGTCTGTACCGTTTGAGATGGCAACAAGGAGGTGCTCGCTCGACTCGAGTCGAATGCCATGTTTTACTTGTTCCGCATACTCGCAATGTTCGTTGGTGTCGCTGAGAGAAGCTAACACATGCTGCACGCTCTGGATGTGCCTTGGAGACACTGCTCGCCAAAAAGTTGGTGCTCTTTGCTGCTCTACTCTGCTCGTGCTGCTGCTGGAGTCTCGAGGAACCTGAAGGCTCTGTTTCGAAGTGTGTCAGGATGTTGTGAATGAAGGGCATCCATGTTCCGTGTATGCTCGCCGGTTCTCCTAAGCTTTGCGAGTCTCTGCGGCTGAACACCGAGTCGAATGCAAGGTGCTCAATCAGCAGAGAGGGTTTATACGGAAGGCTGATGGCTGCTATCAGAGCAGAGCGTGCCGGTTCGATGGAGAGACGACGCTGCTCTGTCACCTGCCTCCTGTGAGTTCTTCTTTCGCTTCCACCATTGCCACAACAAACAACAACCTCGTGCGATCAATGCGGGCTCGTCCTGCTCCGCGTGCATACATGTTACTTCTTCTTCTTCTTCAGCAGGTTCCTATTGCGCAGGTCTTCTCTATAGTCTTCGTACTCGCCGTACCGAGCGCTACGACGCACCACACACCAGCACCACACACACATACACCAGTTGTCTGTCAGTCGCCACGCATCCTACTATCTCGCATAGACCATCCAACCCACCTCCGCTCCTCCTCGTGCTGGATCTCGTCATAGCTCGCCTCCATGTTGTACGAGTCAACCGAATCGAACGAGTAGCTGCGCTTGCGGCCCTTGTTCTTGCGGAACATGCCCGAGATCATCCCGGGGCGGTACTCGTCGCCGTCGCTCACGACGAAGCTGTCGTCGCTCTCTTCTTCGTCGCTGTACGCGCTGCTGCGCCGCTTCGACGGCATCGTCGCCGCCGGCCGCCCGCGCGCTGAGGCTGCCGACGTGCGGTGCTTGCGCTTGAGCTCATCCAGCGCCTGTTGAATGAGGCGGTGGTGGCCCTTCTTCGGGATGAGCGTCGGCAGGTCCTCCTTCTCGATGCTACCAAGCAGCTTGATCGAGTCGAAGCCATTCTCGAAGAACGCTGGCGCGTACGCGCTCATGTCAACCTCCAGCCCTCGCAGCCACGCGACGACCTCCCGCTGTCCTTCGTTGTAGGGCGCAGTCGCGTGCTTCTTCTTCGCGCCGCCGGCAGCAGCACCAGCAGACGCGCCCGCACTCGCCGTCGGGCTCTTGCGCGCGCCACCTTTCGCCTGTGCCGCTTCGCCCCCGACGCCACACACGCGCGGGAACATCTTGTTGAGGAATGCCTTGCGGTCGCTCACAGGCGCTTCCGGCGGCGGAGCTCTGCTGCGCGCTGCTGCAGCGACTGGCTGGCTGCTCCGCTCGCTTGTGGCGCTCACGTACACGTCGTTGAGGCTGCCATTTTCGCGCAGGTTCTTCTCGCGCAGCGCACGCAGCTTCTGCTGCCGAAGGCGGTGCTGCTCCTCGCGGGACCTGCAGTGAGTCATATCAAGAGTAAGAACGTTATCTGTACCTACAGGCGTCAGGTTCGCTTCCGTCTCGTACAATGCACCACCGACGGAGCTGTTTATTGGGCGCGGCGCGGCCATCATGCGCACCGTCGCGACGCCGCGTGAGGCGGGCGCGCCGGTGGTCGTCATCGATGCCCCGCGCCGCTGCTGCTGTTGGAGAAGCCGGTTCTGCGCCACAGAGCTGCGCGAGGGCGCGGCAGAGATCGTGGTGCCCTTGCGGCCCTTGGCCACAGGTCGCGTGAGCACCTGCACGGTGCGCGAGTCGCGCTTCGCCTTCTCGGACGCGTAGCCGTCCTGCAGCCGCTTGCGCGCGTGCTCGAGGCGCTGCGCGTCCGTGGCTAGCGGCCCAGCACCACCATCGCATGTGCATCCATCCACATGTAAAGTACCGCACATCGCTTGCAAAGTCTGCATGCCGACAAGGAGGCGCGTAAAGTTCGCATGCGTACCTTTTCCAGGTGATGGCTCGCGGCTCGCAGGCGGGGCACTCGAGCTGCGGACAGTAGTCGGAGCAGCGGCTGCTGCCGTCTTCGCCACGCCGACCTGCTCCATCCACTTGCGCGTGAGACTGGCGCTGTAGCCGCGCACGACGTCGTCCGTGTGCTTGGTGAGCTTGCGCACGGCGGCGCCGATGCCCGTGTCCTTGAGCAGCGCGACGTCGACCTTGAGCGTCGTGAGCTTCCCGAGCAGCTGCTGCAGCGCCGGCGCCGCCGACTGGTCGCTCGCCCAGCCCTCGCGCGCCACGATGCGCTGGATCTGCTGCGCCATGGCGGCCACGCTCTCCGCCGACGTCGTCGCCATCACGAGCGCTGGATGAGCTGTCTGCCGATACTGAGCGCAAGTGAAAAATGGGGGGCGAGATGCTGGCTCGCTTTATGGCTCGGAGCGCAGAGGTGGCATACGACTTTCAAGTCAAAGGAGTTTTTTCGATTCGAATTAGAAATAGAATAGATTGGAAACACACACGGACTTTGCAGGAGAGCTAAAGAACACGCTTGATAAAATGAGACATGGCAGCAATGCGATTAAGTACGAGGCTTTGATGGGCATATCGACTAAGTGCGAGTCACGCGCCAATCAACTGCCGACTACCGGAATGAAGGCGCTGGTGGTGCGCCGCGCGTGGGGCTGCTGCTGGCGGCAATCAGCGGCGCGGTCGGTCCGAGCAGCTGCGGCCACTGCTACCACTGGCGCTCGACGCAGTGCTTCGTACTTTCTCGGTATCGAGACGAGCTGCGACGACACGGCAGCAGCGGTACTGGACGGTGACGGGACCGTCCTCAGCAGCGTCGTCTCCTCTCAGTGGGAGCTCAACGCACAGTGGCGAGGTGCTGCCGCTGTTTCTTCGTTTGCGAAAAGGCGGCACTGACGCCAGAGCTTTGCTTGCTGTAGGCATTGTCCCGGCGCTGGCGGCACGAGCGCACGCGGAGAATCTGCCGCACGTGATCGCCGCCGCGCTCGCGCAAAGGTGCGTTCACCATCGGTCATGGATCGGTTCTCTCATTTGTTTCGTTCATTCTAGTGTAGCTCTTGACTCTGGATTGATCTTCTCTCATTGACAGTGGACTCACGGACGCCTCCCAGCTGACGGCGATCGCAGTGACGTCCGGTCCGGGACTCGCACCATGTCTCGACATCGGGCTTGTCACCGCGCGCGATCTCTGCCTCCAGCACCCGGCGGTGGATTTTATGCAGATCAACCACCTCGAGGTGCGCTGACGTGCTAAGATGCAGTTGGCTGCCGTCCATGAAGGGGGAGTCCACGATGCGACGCTCACGCCGCAGATTCTTCGAGTGAACGCAGGCGCACGTTCTCGTCTCGCGACTGCCGCAAGAGGGGGTCGAGCGTCCTGAATTTCCTTTCGTCGTGCTGCTCGTGTCGGGAGGCCACTGCTGCCTGGTGCTCGCGAAGGTTCGGATTGCTGGTCTTGAGTTTGCAGTTCGCTGTGCTGCTCTTGGACGAGATGTTGCTAAATGGTTGGCTCGCAACCTGCTGTTGTGCAGGGCATTGGCGACTACGAGCTGCTGGGCAACACACTGGATGACTCTGTCGGGGAGGCGTTCGACAAGGTCGCGCGGATGCTCGACATTACGTCGGAGGAAGAAGGCAGCGGGATGCACGGCGGGCGGCTGATCGAGACGATGGCACAGCGAGGCAACGACCGCGCGTTCTCATTCCCAGAGCCGATGAAGCACCGCAAGGTGCCGTGTGCACTCCTTGGAAGTGTTCTTGTGCGTTGTCCACGGAAGGTTCTTGACGTTCTCCGATGTGCTCTGCATCGACTCTAGGACTGCGACTTCTCCTACTCCGGTCTCAAGACTGCCATGCTTCGAGAAGTGAAAAAGGTGCACACAGTAGTTTCTAAGCTGTGGTGAGCGTGTGTGTGGCGCACATCTCACATTGCGTTACTGCACCAGCTTGGCGAGCTCGACCAGAAGACGAAGGAAGATCTGTGTGCGTCGTTCCAGCGACGCGCAGTTGGGCAACTAGTCACGCGGGCCCGGCGCGCATGTCAGTGGGGGAAAGAACGGCTCGGCTCGGACATCACCAGCATCGTGCGTTTTGTTTCAGTGATGTAAACTGATCAAGCGAGCCATTCGCTGATTCGATGTAAACGATGCTGGCGGCAGGTTGTCTGTGGTGGTGTCGCTGCGAACAAGTACCTTCGGCAAGAGATGAATCAGGTCGCAGTGGAGGAGGACGTCCGAGTCGTCTTTCCGCCGGCTAGTCTTTGCACGGACAACGGCGTCATGGTCGCGTGGGCAGGGCTCGAGAGATACCGCAAAGGCATGCGCAGCGATCCAGCCACTGCGCGCTACACCCCGCGATGGCCACTCGACACGCTGGAGCCACTTTAGAGTTCATGCAAGGCTCCAGCACACGTTGGCAAAGCAAAGCGCAATCTCTCATTACTCACAGAACCAGTTCGCTTTGAGCACCTTAAACAGAGTGTATTCCAAAACGCAACATCCACTCTTCTCCTGCTGCTTGCTACTCATGCTAATTCGCCAATACTATCGTCAGCGGTGTCCCTTTGTAGATCCTCACGACAGCATTGCTCGAGGTGCTTAGCCTCGCTCTTTGACTGGCAGATATCGTCTTTGCCATCGACAAGACCTTAGCCAAATGTGATGTCCTTCTCGACACTACTCCCGTACACTCGGAAGAAGCTCCTATCGATCTGTTGGAGAGAGTGGCGGGTGACGATCGTGATCACGTATGCCCCACGAACCAGGAATTCGACGAATCCGTTAGCATGAACTTCGAAACATGGACTCTTCGCGTCAAACTGGTACCTTCTCCGCAGGAGAAACTTGCCGATTTCGGCCGCCAAGGTACTGTCCAAGCACTCATAGTCAAGTGCGCGACCACCAGGACTCTTGACAGGAAAGATGAGCGGGGCGATTCCACGAAAACTGATCTTGCTAGCTGTGATCGAGAATGGCGCGGCAAGAGCATGAGCACAAAGGACTGTAGATGCTAACAACATGCATGCGGTCGCTGAACAATCACTACGACTGGCATTGTACTCTTTCAGCCCGTCGCTTACATACAGAGAACCAATGTTTCCCATCGACCTCCCATACCTACTCCGTTTGCTCAGCGGTAGACCACTGGCACGATCGACAGCGTGGTCCCTTTGACGACGCCCGTGACAATCCGGCTCACGACCCTCACGGCAGCGTGTTCTTCGAGGTAAACAATCTTCGATAGGAGCGAAGTGCTGAGCGCGGACGCCACCGTGAACTGGTTGCGGACCTTGCCATACCTCAGTTCAAAGTGACTGCCGATGTCTTTCTGGGAAGAGTGATGGATCACAAGGCTGATCACGTAGTACCCTCCGGTATGGACCACAACGCATCCGTTTCCTCGGATGTGGAAATGCTTGGTGTTGTTCACGTCGTAGATGCATCGCTTCCACCCCAGCACTCCGCCAATTTGAACTGTCGAGTTGGATGACGCGTACTCAAGGATAAGGACTCGACGCTCCTCTTTCGCGACTCGATCTTGCTCTTTTTCGGCAGCGTGCACTCGAAGCTGCTCCTCGAGATCTCGGATCTTCGCTTCGGCGTATTGGATGGGCTCCAGCTTGACTGGCTTCAACTCCACACAGATCTTCTGGTTCCAGACAACCGAGAAACACCCGAATAAGAAGTTGAACTCCAATCGGAGGCACCCGTCGTCTGCGTCGACAAGGTCGCGCTGACACTCGCTCGATCCTTCCTGTGTCACTGTCTCGAGACCGCTTTGGAGTATCTGTGGCAGCATGATACCGTCACAGCTCGATTAACAATTGAGTGTGACCGCATGCAACACAGAGTACCAACTTTACCGAAACGTAGTTGTCGAGTGTAGCACCATCTCCTGGGATCTTCAGTTGCGGTAGATCAGTGATTGACAGCGAGTCCGATTCCCTGTACCAAATTCGTTTGTACAAGCACAAAAGCATCATCACCAGCTCTAACTGCGCATGTCGCGCCACAAGAGTTGGATCTCACCACTCATGGTAGCTTGATCGATCGTTGAGGCAGATCTTGACACGATCTGCATCGCGCAGAAGTTTGTAGCGATACGACGTAGGACATCTCGACGGGAACGAGACGATCCCTTCGCAATGGAGCTCCATGCCGCTTATGTGCTGGGTTGGTTGTAATCCTCTGCCAGTTTGGCAATGAGGCCAAGATCCTTGCGCGAAATGATCAACGGCACATTCGACACATCACACATCAACTGTCACTCACCATGCATCCAGCGATGCGATCTTGAACCCTGATTGACACAGATTAGCTTCTTTCCAACACTTTTCATCGCTTCGAGTCACTTATGCAACGGCAAGATCGTCAGATTTGTGCTCTCGAAGATCCACGTAGCGACCTTGCATTTCATCCACGCGAGCTTGTTCGATTTCATGATAATGGTTGTCATTCATTGTGCTGAGACTGCAGAGACACTCGCTCTCCGTGCCATTCGCGTCTTCTTCATGACGCCTGCGGAAGATCTGCAAAGCAAAAAGCATCACACGGCCTGGTGACAATCTCGCCATTCCTCAACGTTGAATAGAATGTTCAAGATCGCTCATGACAATCCATTACCGTGGATGTATTGCCAGACTTTCGATAGCGCTCGTAGTTCTGTCAGGATATGTCCGACATCCTCGCTCTATCCATTGCGTCGCCCTTCTCATCCAGATCGGGCTCGTGACGCTTTGGTAGCTGCAGTACCGCTCCTCATTTTTCCGTTCGCTGCTGCATCGAGATCATAGTCACTCACGAACGCGTAAAACTCGCGATAGTCGATGAAGCCGTCGCGGTTCGCGTCAAACTTGAGTGCAAGCAGCTTTACCTCGTCATCTGCGAGTTGGAAGCCAATATCATCCATCGCCAGCTGGAAGTCCCTTAACGACAACGCTCCACGACCGACGCGGTCATACTGGTAGAACGCCAACTTGATCTCATGCGACGAGAGTTTGGTCTTCCGAAGCTGCCACTTCTTAAGGAATGCGCGGCGATTGAAGAACCCCCAGAGCAGCTCGCCATAGTCGATCTCACCGCTTCCGTTCGGATCAAAGTGCTGAAAGAGCACGAGCACCTGCTCTCGCGTGAGCGCGGCGCCACATGCTACTAGAACACGCTCGAACTCGCTTCGACTGAGCGTGCCACTGCGATCCGCATCGAACTTGTGGAAGAGATGAACCAAATCATTGCTGCTGTTGTTGCCGCTGTATTGCCGAGTACCATTACGATCGAGAGCGCGCTTGATCTTGCGCATAGCTGACTCGAAGGTACCAAGCGCGGAGACGTCACCAGAGTTCTCTGAAGCGTGTCGACGACCGTGCAGATCGTACACGAACGAGTCGCTTTCGTCCTCGCGATCTTGTTGCAGTTGTCTTCCACTGTCGCTCAGTCTGTACCCTTTTATGCCAATTGCATCGATCTCGAGCTGTGAGAGCGGCCCTGGGCCAAGAATCGGACCCTTGATGTGCTTCTCGCTACGACCGATCGCAACACGCATACTGTGTGACAGCCTCTCCTGTTCGCGCTTGGCAAGAATCTTTGTGCGCTTGACTTGCGTCTCAAGTGTCTGGAGGGTCTCATGACACTCGAGCGTGTTCGAAATGAGCTGCCTCACGTCGCTCGCATCTTCGCGCCTCTGGTCGTGCCCGCGCAGCTTGCGCTGACTCTGCGTCATAAGCTGCTGCCTGCGCAGATGCGCGATCGCCTCGGTCTTGCGCTGCAGCTCTCTGGCGTCGCGAATGTCCTTCTTCGACTTGCGGAGCTCCAACTGGAACGACTTGCGATCCTGCGTCCATTCGTTTGCCAGATCACCACCAAGTTCGCTTGCCAATTTGCCGATTCGAGAAGTGCTCGAGCTGCGGTGTCGAGCCCGAACAGTTGCAGGCTCGAATGTGAACTTTGACTTGGCGGTAGGTGTCTCTGCCAAAGCCTTGGCGTACACGCTGTCCAGGTTTGCAAACTCGCAAAGCATTTCTTCATTGCTCTCACTCGTTCTAGCCGTGAACGCAAAGAAACCGGACGAACCCCTGGTGTTCTTGTTGATCTTTGCAATGACCCGGTCTGTGCACATCGCCATGGGTTCTTCTGGCGACTCGCCAGAAGCAACGCGCTCGTCCGCGTCAGTGCCCACATCAAACTCGAACTCATCGTTGCTGGCGGTCCCGGCCTCATCAACATCGTCTTCGCCTTCATCTTTAGTGTTGCTTGCTTCGCTCTCGCTGTCGGAGACTTCGTTTGTGTGGTGCGATGCCGCGCCGTACTCGGGCGGATCCTCTTCGCTGTCGTTGTAGTCAAACACTGTGACTACGCTACCGCGCTCTTCTTCGCAACCACTACCACCTCCTTTCGGCTCGATCGTTCTCGACGCCCTGGGCGACATTGCTACTTTTATTGACCGCTGGATCTCTGCACCCGCTTCTCCGCAGATCAGCAGCTTCCAAGCACTCTCTCCATCAAGAGTGCTGTTCCTCACGAGAAGCATGCGCGAGAGCAGCCACATCGCGATTTCCTGGCGCAACGGAGCCGCTTTGCCGTGCAGAAGCCACTGGCACACTGCGTCGTCGATCCCGCTGCTCGATTCCGTCGGTTCTTCGCCCTGTCGGCGCGTCTTCAGCCGTGCAAAGTCCTCGTCTTCATCACGTTTGCTCACTGCTCGTTCGAACGCGCTCACCATGTGCTGCTTGGTCACTTTGCGCACCACTTGCACTGATTGCCTCCGAGCTGAGTCGGCCTTCCGATCGCGACCATCATCGTTGTTCGCATCGCTCAGCTGTGGTGCTGAAACCGTGAATGTGAGTGCATAGTGCAGCGCTGGCTGCTCTGCTACGAACACCGTCGCGGTCACGAACGCTTGATGACGAGCATCCGAGGTCCACGGCGCGAGTGCGAGAGACGCCTCGCGCAGCTGCCATGCGAAAAGTTTATTCTCTTTGGATCGCGAAGCAGCAGCTGAGACTGCGGCTCGCGGCGGTCGCAAATGCATGGCGAAGAAGAATGCGTGTGGTGGTGGCGACGGAGCGCAAAGCGGTTTGCAAGGAGATAACCGTCTGTTCACCTTTTTCCTTCCTGATCTTCTTCCGTGTTGGCAAAGGTGGCGTGAGGTCAGCACGGAGTGACACTTGAACGAGGAGCACTCCGAGGTCACTAGAGACGCACCAAGCACACGACTCCAGCGAACATACTCTTTCTGCAGCCTCACAAGCAGTGCAATGCTATTCAAAGCATGCCAACCACAGTAACTGCTAGTCAAGGCGGAGTTCCTCCAACCTCTCCTTGACAGTATATAGTAGTTAACAGCTTTGACAAGGTATTTATCTTACTTTAGTCTTGTAGACTGTGTTTTATACAGCTCTATCGGACATAAGAAGGAATTTGAAGCCCTGAAGCTTGTAAGTATTGACAAGTACCTCGCTTTACAGATCGCACGGTTCGAGTCTCTGATTTGCCTCTGTATGTTTTTGTACCAGAAAGGTCCGAATCCTCAGATGTGTTCTTATTCTGCTATCGATCGGAGCTTCTTGTCGATGATGCCTCTGGAGCCTCGATGATCACGCCTTCAGTTGGCTGCGAAGAGCGAGGACGCGAAGAAGGCGACGACGCTGCTGCTACTGCTACTGCTGCATCTGCTGAGGCGCAACTAGTCTCAGATCCCAATCACCCAGTTCTCCACCACTGCAGCCGACACAACGATGCGAGCGCTGCTGCTGCTGTGGCTCACGACGCTGCTGCTCTCGCTGGGTGACTGTCGCCCCGGCGGCGTCACCAGCGACCACCAGCACCACCAACGTCAGCAGCAGCAAGAGCAACCAGTGGAGCCAGAGCAGCAACCAGAGTTGCGCACGCGACCCGTGCTGCTGATCCCAGGCTTCGCGTCCTCCCAGCTGCACGCGTGGTCGCGCGTGAGCTGCGACCACACGATCCAGAAGAACCTCTACCGCGACGTCAACGTCGGCGACCGTGCGTGACCGGCGCGCTTGACTGTCTACCTGCTTCATGGTGTTGAATAGTGCGAGAGCAAGGAGTTGACGGGAATGATGCAGGGCTATGGATTGACGTGGCGCGCATTCTGGCGCAGAGCGACTGCTGGGTGCGCTGCATGAAGCTGCACGCTGCCAACCAGAGCGAGATCGCGTGCAAGCTCCGGTGCGTGTGTTGAACACGAGAGGGGAAGCAGCGCATTGAGTGACATGTGGATGGTTGTTGCGTGCACGCAGCGCGGCGGACGGCATGGCGGCGATCTCGGAGCTCGATCCGGGGCTGCTCACCGGGCCGCTCTCCATGGTCTGGGGCTCGCTCATCCGCGACCTCGTCGACACGTTCGGCTTTGGGCCGAACGAGCTCGTGATCGCGCCGTATGACTGGCGCCTGCCGCCGTCTGTGATGCAGGAGCGCGACAAGTACTTTACCTCGCTCAAGAGGAAGAGTGAGCGATACTCGCTCAGTGGGACTTTCCGCTGCTTCACGGACTGCTGACACATTGTGCACCTCTCTTGCTGGGCAGTCGAGCAATCAGTGGAGCTGTGCGGAGACAACGGCGGCATGGTTGTGATCGCGCACTCGATGGGGAACGGCGTCTTCCGATACTTCCTCGAGTGGCTCAAGCTCGAGCTCGGTCGCAACAACTGGCAGCCGTGGATCGACAAGCACATCTCGGCGTACTTTGCGGTCGGTTCACCGTTGCTCGGCAGCTCTGAGGCGCTCGAGCTGCTCAGCTCGGGGCTCACGCAGGGACTCCCTGTAAGCCAGCGCGAGATCCGCAAACTTGTCGCCACATTTGGTACGCACGCGTGTGGATCACGACGGCATGGAAGTCTGCCATGCTGCAAAGTCTGCTCGCTAATCGACGTGGCTCCTTCGCACCAGGCTCGATCATCAGCTTCCTCCCCGTGCCGTCGACACTGAACGCGACGCACGACAGTGAGACGCTCATCCACGTTCGCTTCGAGAATGCTGTCGGTGGCTCCGATGAACGCGAGAAGAGTTACACGAGCGCCGAGATCGCTTCAGGGCAGTTCTTCCGTGACATGGCGAAGCGCGACCCAATTTTCGGCGAGCTCGAACAAGTGCGCGAAAGGTACGTTCATGGTGGCGCGCTGCGGTTGCTGGACTGGCAAGATCATCTACTCAACATTGTCTTTGGGACGAGGCAGATTCTACGAGAACGATGACGTGCTGGACTTCCTCACGCCCTGGGATCGTCCGCCGATCGCATCGGTGTACTCGATCTACGGCGTCAACCTGCCGGTGCGTTTGGTTGCTTCGTTTCTTGCTCTCGGTTGAGACTCATGCTGGCATGGACACTCGACACTCTGGTGGAAGCAGACCAAACACAACTACAAGTATCAGGACGCAGACACAGAAGGACACTGGTACCAACTCTCGTTCGAGAACGAGCAGAGCAGTCGGCACGCGTGCAGCAAAACGGGCGACGGCACGGTGCCGTACCACTCGCTCTCCTGGGCGCACACGTGGCTCGGACGAGACAGCGGCGCGATTGTGGATGTCACGCAGGTGCCGCAGTCGGTTTACTTCTCGGAGGACAGCATCCGGTCGTTCCAGGCCACGCGTGGGGTCGGCATCGACAGCCAGCATCTCCACCACGCCGAGTACAAGCTGCACGGCCACAGCCAACCAATGTGCTCTCCGAACAAGGCTGAAGATGTCGGCAGCGTGGCGACGAACAGCGTGACGCTGGCTGCAAGCGGCTTCCTCGAAGGCTTCTTCAAGTCCTCAACGCTTGACCAGATCACCTTCTTCGAGCGCAAGCAGGTGCTTGCGAGCGGAGCCATTCACATGGTGCGTTGTCGCTTAAGTTCACGCTGCAGAGGTGCTTCTGCTCGCTTGGGAAGCGGTAGGGGGAGTCGCTGTTTGACCTCTTTCTTTCGCGTGGTGCTGGCTGCGGTGGTGCTGATCCCGGCAGACTGGCGTATGGGAGATCGATGGCGCCCGACATCGCGAGATCCTGGGCGACCCGGCGTTCCTTCGCGAACTCCGCACCGAGCTGCGCAACCTGTTCGCTGGCAAGAGCAGATCGGACAAGGCAAGTTCGATCTCGTGTTCCTATATGGGTCTATGCTCCTCGCTCGCCATCGCTAATGCTCTCGTATGTGATCGGTCCATTGCCGCCGACTTTGCAGACGTCGCGCCCTCCAATGATCGACAGCGACTGCTACTGGAACTACCGCGGAGCCAAGTGCGAGTTCCCCGAGTTTTGCGAGTACCGCTACGCGTTTGGCGACGTGACTCTGGACCAGTCCTGCCGCCTTCGAAAGCACAGGCTGCGTCCAACCACACTGACGCAGACAACACTGATCGGCACATCCGGCGCTGCAAGCGTTCCGGCGCAGCGCGATCTCGACAGGCTGTCACCGCCACTAGACTTCTCTCGCCCGTTCTGCTCCGCGCCATGCCACCAGACTGCGAGAGTTCCTGTGAACAGCTGCGTGTCGCGCGAGGAGGCATGAGAATGTATCCAGGTAGAGCAAGTGCGTATGATGTGAGGCGTGTATCTAAGCTGAGTGTGTCAAGCGACACCAGCAATAAACAACAAGCAACAGCGACCAACAAGTGGCAAAGTGTTATTCTGCAGCTGTGACCATGTCGTCTGGACTAACGCGCGAATGCCAATCAAGTAGTGTGGGGCAGATGAGCCTCTCAGTGTGGCAGTCGCCTACTGCTGCAGCAGCGCATCCGCATGGAAGTTGACGTGCTCTTCCACGAACGTCGCGATGAAGTAGTAGCTGTGGTCGTAACCCTCCTGTAGTGATCATCAGAAGTGAGTAGAATCAACGAGACCAGCGCAAGGAACGGGATGTTCGCGACAACTGGCGCACCTGCATGCGGATCGTGGCGTTCTGGGAGACCTTCTGCGCCGCCGCCTGAAGAAGCACGAGAAGAGTGAGTAGCTGGTCACCAGCACAATCCTAGACAAGACAGAGCAAAAGAGAGCGACCGAACGAGAAAGACAGAGAACGCACCTCGAACGCCTCAGGGAGAAGCTGCTTGTCGACGAAGAACTGGTCCTCGTTGCCCTGGTCGATCAGGATCGGCGCCGCGATCGGGCCGTGCTTGAGGATCAGCTGCGTCGCGTCGTACTGCTTCCAGGTCTCCTGGTCCGGCCCGAGGTAGCCCGTGAACGCCTTGATGCCCCACGGACACTGGCTCGGGTGGCTGATCGGTGCGAACGCCGAGATCGACTTGTACTGGTCCTGTGACTCGCCACGCACATCAACAGAAAGAGCAAATGCGAGTCGGTGTGTGCTCGATGGCGCAGTGACTGTTTCGTATTTGCGGGCGTACCGGGTTGCGGATGCCGAGCGTGAGCGCGCCGTGGCCGCCCATGGAGTGGCCCATAATCGACATCTTGTCCTCTTGCACAGGGAAGTTGGCGGCGACGAGCGCCGGCAGCTCCTTCGTCACATACGTGTACATGCGGTAGTGCGCCGCCCACTTGGGCTCCGTGGCGTCGAGGTAGAAGCCCGCGGCCGAGCCGAAGTCCCACGAGTCGTCCTCGCCCTCGATATTGACGCCGCGCGGGCTGTCTCGTGACAGCAGCAACAGCAGATGCAGAGTGAGCGTGGGCACCGTCAAAGAACGGCAGCAGCAGGGGACCGAGACGCGGCCTCACCTGGTGTCCGTCGTGACGATCGCGATGCCGCGCGCCGCCGCGACCTTGGCGGCGTTCGGCGCCTTGACGAAGAGCAGCTCGTCGCTGCACGTGAGCCCCGCGAGGTAGAAGAGCACAGGCACCTTGGCGGCGTCCGAGGCGCCCGGCGGCAGGAAGATCGAGAACTTCATCGTGCACTTGGTGGTCGCGCTCTCGTGCGCGAACTGCTTCACGGCGCCGCCGAAGAGCTTCATCTGCTTGACGAGCTGCATGGTGGGGTGCTGCGAGTGTCGAGAGGGTGGCTTGGGAGGATTGGGAAGATTGTCGACTGGTGAGCTCTCGACTGATGAGCTCGTGCAAGCACGTCTAGAGTTGGAATATTCGGGGCCGCGTGGGCAGGGCTGACGAATTACCGCATTCGTGTCGAATGTAGTGGTGTAGTTCCTGGACTCGGTACTCCCCAGCAGATCGGCCGAGCGAGCGAGTGGAGCGCCAAGGCAGCGCAGTGCAAAGCAATCTACTTAGTGTTATCAACGAGTTTCCTAGATCAGAGCGACAACCTCCGAGAGCAGCGGCTGGATCGCCACGAGGCTCGAGCTCGCGTGCAGCCGGCGAACGACCTCCGGGAGCCCCAGCTCGACCGACAGGCTCCGCGCTGCCTCGAAGTTGCGCAGCAGACTTGCGACGCCTCCGACGACGCCCTCGATCGTCTGCTGCTGTGTCACCGACTGCGGCTGCTCGCGCGAGAGGCGGTCGAGCGTCTCCACGGCGCCGCAGAGGACCGTCGTGATCACCATCTCCTCCTCGAGCTTGAGCGCGAGGCAGCAGTTCGCGATGAGACTCGCAGCTAGAACGCGCACATGCTGGTGACCCGAGTTCGAGATCGCGCCGAACGCGAACGGCAGGAACCGCACCGACCGCGAGAGCACCAGCTCGCTCGCGATAGGGTTTGCAAAGCCGTTCACCAGCACCGACAGCAGCAAGATCGTCTGCGCGTCCGTGAGCCTGTGGTCGTCGTTCTCGGTCACCTGGAGCAGGCGATCGAAGCACTCGTTCTTCGCCTCCAGAATCTCTGACGTCTGCACGGGCTGCAGCAAAAGCACGCGGAAGAGCGCGAGTGCCGGGAAGAAGAACGGGGACTGGTGACCGCGCGCCAGCAGTCTTCTCAGAACGCGCCAGAGCTGCTGCTGCTGCATCTCATCCACGAGCGCCGCAGGATCCAACTTGATGTCGTCGGTCACGCGGGACGCAAACGCAGAGAGCAGCGCTGCGTCGTCGTCCGAAAGCAGCTTCTCTGTGTCCGCCGCCGCCGCATTGTCCAGACTTTGGATGCGCGCAACGACGCGATCCAAGTGCAGCGTCGGCTTGCCGGACACTTTGAACCGGAGCGGGTCAAGCTTCCCACTGGAAGAAGCCGCACTTGAAGTCGGCGGTACTGCCGACGCGCTCGCAGTCGCAGTCGCGAGCGATGGGTCGTTGAACGGGATCGCGAAGGGCTGCGTGCCCGTGGCGTTCATCTCGCGCTGCATGCTCTCGATCGTGGGGCGAAGCATCGCGCTGCGTTCATTCCATATGACCATTCAGCATATGAGAATCTCTCACTAGACGAGCTGCACTCGTCGCAACCAGTGCGATGCACGTACCCGAACGGCGTGGAGAGCACCTCATTCGGCAGGTCGAGAATGTGCTGCGGGATGCCCGCGCCGAGCAGGAAGGTCGCGAGCTCGTTGGAGAAGTTGTTGCAGTTGTTGCGCAGCAGGTCGTAAGTCGCGGCCGTGAACCGCGGGCTGATCTCGCGCAGGAACGCCTCGAAGCGCGCGCGGGGCACGTCCGTCGTGCCGAGCGGCACGACCTGCACGGGGGGCATCCCGTAGCGCGCGACCACGAGCTCGGGCGCCATGACCTGGATGCCGCCGCCGTAAAAGTACTCTCTGCAGGTATTCAGCGCAGAAGAAAAAAAAGACGAAGACGAGCAGCGAAGACGTGGTCAGTTCGTCGTGCAACAGGCGCCGTAAGCACGCACAAGACATTGCCGGACGCACTGGCCGTAGACGAGCAGCCCCGTGTGCCAGATGCCGTCGATCTGCTTGCCGAGCAGCGCGGGCGACAGCTGGCGCGCCATCCCGCGGCTGAGGTCGTACACGCGGAGGCTCACGGCACTCATTGGCGTGGGGCAGATGCGCTTGGAGCGAAGAAAAGCTTGGGGTGGATGAAGCGAACGGGTTTGTCGTGTGCGCGAGGCAGCAGATTGTGGAATGAGGTCGAGAAATAGTCGCGCTCGATTACGGAGCAGGTATACGGTCGCGTATACGCTTAACCAGCAGTAGTTTCGAGAATGTGTGTAGAACCCTGTGCTGCTGCGATATAGCCTTCATAGCAAAGGTTCGCCTGCAGGAACAGACACAAAATGGAGGTTTCCAATCCTGTTTATGTTAGGTGGCCTATTTCGAGAGGCGCAATCGAAAACCAACGAACCATCACTCTCCATGTTGACACAATCGCACATGCCGTCCGTTAGTTAGCGGATCGGGCGGTAGCCGGTCGACCGCGTGCGCACGTTGCGGCCGACGAAGACGCCGACGGCGGCCGAGAGCAGCGAGCAGAGCCCCGCCGTCCAGTATGAGACCGTGTGCGGCGCCTGCGATCCGTCACCCGCCGACCGCACGCTCACGACCGGCGACGCGCTCGTCGGCGTGGGCTCCAGAGTGACGATGGCTGCCGGCGCAGCAGGCGAAGGCTCCGGGGCCGCCGTTGTTGGCAGCGGTGTCTTCGGTACAATGGTAGCGGTGGCGACAACAGGCGCTTTCGTCGTCGGCACCGGAGTAGGCGCCTCCGTCGCCGGCAGCTTCGTTGTGGACTCTGGCGTCGGAGTGGGCGTAAAGGTCACCTCCGGGGTCGGCGCGGCAGTCGTTGGCGTGGGCGCAACTACCGGCGTCGTCTTCGCGGATGGCGCGGGGGCGATGGTGGGCACGGCGGTCGGCGCGCTCGTGTCCTTGGCGACCACAACGCTGGTGTTGCTGCCGTCATCATCGCCGACGACGACCTCGACGGTAGCGTTCGTAGAGTTGGCGGCGTCCTCACCGCCGCCGTAGTATCCGACCTGCTGGAGCCACCACTTGGGGTAGAACAGCGGCGTAGCCTTGAGGTGCGCCGCGTCCAGGTTCGACACGAAGTATCCGTCGTGCAGCACGGTGACGAGGTACTCGAAGAGCTTTGAGAACGCCGCGTGGCTCTGCGACGCGAAGAGTGCGCTCTGCTCGGTCAGGAACGCGCTCATTGCCGCGTCACCTTCGGTCTTCTTCACGAGCGCGGCCTGCTGCAGCATGTCCGCCTGCAGGCTGCCCACGAGCGCCTCAAGCTCGAGCTGCACCTTGGACACGAGCGGATGCGCGTACTTATAGAAGCGCGCGGCCCAGTTCCCCACGAGCGCGTGCACCCAGAAGGACGACTCACGATCGAACGCGAAGAGCGAGCCCTTCGTGTAATGCGGCGGGATCGCCGTAACCTTGGTGTACACCGGCGCGTACGCCGTCGCATGCGGCGCGTACTGGCCGAACCAGATGTACGCGTTGTCGGCATTGAGTGGGTCCAGGATGGACACGAACGAGTAGCTCGCGCGGAAGATCGAGATGGCGCGCTCGAACGCACCCGACGTCACATCCTCCTTGGTCATGTTGCCAGTCACGCCGCCGTCGTAGCGGTCTGGGTCGCCGAACGGGCCGCCCGCGGGACCCGCGGTCATGTCGAACGGCGTGCCCTCGTAGTGGTCGCGCTGGAAGCGCATGAGGTCGTGTGGCGAGAGCGCCTGCGCGGGCTTGACGGAGAACGGGTAGTCACTCGCGAACACGTCGGTCTCGGGCGAGAGGGCGAGCGCCGGGTCCGCGAGCGTGAACAAACGCCAGACGCGGCGTGTTGAGTAGTACTGGTGGCCCTGCGCGCGCGGCTGCGAGTACACACGCGTGAAGTCGAACGGCTCGCTGCGGTTCCAGATGCCCGCGCGCAGCGCGACCTCGTGCAGGTTCTTGGACGCCATGAACTCGTCGGACTTGGTCAGATCCACCTCGTGAATCACGAACTGGTTCGCGACAGCGCTGATGTGGTCGTCCGGCACGCGCTGCGCCGCCCAGACCGCCGACTTGCCCGTATCGTCCGGCAGGATGTGGAACATCCAGGCCTCCGTCGTGTCCGTCACGGTCAGCGCCTCGCCGGCCTCGGCGTACACATCGTCGCCCTCCCACTCGGCGCCGTAGTACCCGTACTGCACGCCGAGGTCACCCATGACTTGGATCGCCTCGCGCGCAGTCCGAGCGCGCTGCAGCGCGATGCGCGACAGCTCCGCGACGTCGAAGAGCGCGGAGCCGCCCTGCGTGAGCGGCTTGCTGTAGAAGCGCGCGCCACACGTGCTCTCGCCGATCGCCACCTGGTGCTCGTTGATGATGCCGTATGCACCGTCAATGTACGCGAACGTCTCGTTCACCTCGGGGATGGAGCCGATTGCGGGCGTCGCCGGCCAGGGGTAGAAGCGCTTGTCCAGGTTCTCTGGCAGGTACTCGCTCCCGCGCGCTGATCCGACTGAGAAGGTAGTCATGGCAGTCAATAGCATAGTGAAGTCAGCATGAGCTACTAGGTGGTCGAACGTGCCATCTCTCGATCGACAAAAGTGTCCATCCGTGGCGTCGTCGTGTGTCCTCCGACACGACTACACTCGCAACCAGAGACGCACCATAGCGCGGGTAGTCGAACGACGCGAGCACGACGTCATGGCGCGCGCCGGGCGCGTGCGTGCGCGCGGGCACCTTGACGATGCGGAAATCGCACGAAGAGCAGTCGTTCGTGTGCGTCGTCATCGGCGCGTTCGTCGTCGACGCCTAGCGCGTCAACACCAAATAGCGGACAGACAAGTTCGTCAGCTCTGCTGCTAGCATACTTGTTGGATCCGACAGGAGCTATTTGTGCGTGAGCTGCTGCTGCTCTAACTTGCGGATCAGGTTATCTGCAGCAGCAGATGCGCCACGAGCAGCTCCACAGTGACAACAGAGAGAACGGACGGACGGATACCTTTGCGCCGACGAGGATGGCGGTGCAGCGGTCCTCCGCGAGCGCCTCGCGCGCAGCGACGAGCGCGGCGGCAAGCAACACGCGTGTCCAGCGGAGCATGGGCACGGACAGAAGGGCGACGACGGTGATGTCGCAGCAGCAGCAGGTGGAGGCGTGTGCGCGCGAGCGAGCGAGCTCGAGAGTGACTGGCAAGTGCGCCTGGTGTTGTGCGTGATGCCAATCAACCATGTGTCTTGGGAAATTGCCACGATACACTAGCATTATGTAGGGGGTCGTGGGAATGTGAAAGGAATATGAGAAATCAGGACAGCTGTTGCCGAAAAGATCTCGCGAGTCATGATTCGCTAGAGCCTTACTACCTGCATAACCCTGTCGAAAGCGCTGACAGGTATTGATGTTGTACGCCGCACTGACAGGACTGAGTTATTCAGTAGTTGCATATCCTGCT
Organism: Globisporangium nunn; assembly: GCA_023334075.1. Taxonomy (NCBI): domain Eukaryota; phylum Oomycota; class Peronosporomycetes; order Pythiales; family Pythiaceae; genus Globisporangium; species Globisporangium nunn. The sequence goes on along the minus strand of JAASFZ010000035.1, from coordinate 12,003 downwards.
GTAGTTTGTGTATGAGCGAGCTATAACCTGTCGATTTTTATCAATCACGTGGTGGTGATGGTTCAGAGCGCCGCCGCTGCCACCGCCACCGCCGCCGCTTTCCTTTCAAGCGTCGGCCCAGGTCGGCGAGTTCCCTTTTCGACGCCGCCGCGAAAGCAGTCGAAAGCAACATCGAAAAGCCACGCCCCACCAACCATGGAACGCGACTCGACATCGACGATCGCGATCGATCGATCGATCGATCAATCGATCGATCAAGTGGCTGAGCGTTTAAGCTCTTTTCGAGGGCTCGCTTGCTCGATCGAGAGAGAGAGATCGTTAGACAGAAGAGGCACTGGACATGTCCCTTGGATGGCAGCCGCAAGCACGCACAGTCGATTGATAGGATAGCTGGCGATTTTCTCGCTCCACGTGTGCGTCGGACACTCGAGCAAGCTCGCGAGTTGTTCACGAGATGGCCATGTCGCGCATATCAAACAGACAGGAGGAGGAAGGGCACCGTGCGGACGGTGACAAGGCGCACATCGGTCGCAGTGTTCGCAGCATTCGCCGAGCTTCGTGAAAAGGAAACCAGTTCATAAAAAATAACACAGGTATATAATTCTTGCGCGCACCACACACTTGAAATCAAAAGAAACTGGCAGCTGTCTTTGCTCCAAAAAGAGGGCACCAAGCAGCTACATCTACGATTAAGACGCGTGTTTTCACGAATATTTGACCGCACGACAGGATACTGCTCGAGTGGGTGGGTTCGCGAAGCGACTGCAAGACGCGAGCAAGATCTCTCGCAATGGTTTGATATACATCGCGCGACTGGCTGCTCCGCTCGCTTGCTGCTTGCTCGTTGCTGCACGACCCTAGGCCAGAACTCGTTCAGCACCCAAAGTCGATGAAATATCTTTGCTCGCAAAATGCTTTGAAGAGTGCTACGATCACCAGGGGGTGCACACCTCTCGCACGTGGGTGTCGCCGTCACGGTCGCCGTCACCGTCGCCGTCGCCGTCGTTGCCGCCTCTTGCGAGAGATCTTCGTGTATGGTCCTGCGGCTGCAGCAAAAATTCGCTTCTTGCACACTTGATTTCATGTGTGTGTATGTACATCTCGAAATCCTATGCAGCGGATTCGCTCCATCTACCTTGGCAAATTGCGAGCGCGAGTTTTGAGGTTGCGCGAGTTCGTGATGTCTGTGCATCACTCGATGTCTCGCTGTGTCTCGTTCTGTGTCTCGCTCCTGTGTTCAGAGTCCAGTTTTCGTTTTTTGGAAGTTCATTTGCGCTCATATTTCGAGAAAAGCGCCCGCTTATAGTCTTTTTCTTGCCAAGTGGGCCGCCATTCAGCCCACACATCATTTTTCATACAGATTCCCGCGGTGCTCTGTCTTTGCGCGGCTCCCACCTCTGCTAATCACGGGCTTCCCTCTGCACCCGCAATACACAGCCTCAACCCTGGCGCACTCGAGAGGTATGCATAATAAAAAGGCGTCAACTGATTAATACAGGTCGTCAATCCTCAATTGACTGTACGCTTCACCGCACTCACTCGTCACTTTTGGAAGCACGGAGGAGGTCAGAGTCGGCCGACCCCATTCCCGATTCTCCGGCTGCGCCAGACGGCTGTCGAGCGAGCGCAGCGGGCGAGAGCGACCGACTATCCGCCATGGCGCGGCGACTCTCAGCGGAAGCAGCTGGCGCCGACGACGACCTCGCGGCGGCCTTCGCCTGCAGCAGCACCCCGCGCAGCAACCGCAGCAGCCGCAGCAGCAGCAGCAGCAGTAGCGACAGCGACGGCGCGATGCACTCGCTCATCGCCATCGACGTCTCATCCGCCTCCGCGGCGCCGCCGGTGCTCCTCGCGCGCAGGCAGTCGGAGGTCTTCCAGAAGAACATCGTCGGCATTCTCAACCGCCGCGGCTACAACGTGCGCGACTCGGTGCTCTTCGCGAACGCCGGCGAGAGCTCCGAGACGTCGACGTCGAGCATCACGAGCACGGGCTCGAGCATCTCGTCCGTGCTGCTCGGGCTGCGCGAGCCCGTGCACGGCCAGGGCCCGCTTCACATCGCCGTGCGCAAGGGTGACTGCCAGGTGCTCGACGCCGTGCTCGAGAACGGCTTCGCCGACGACATCATCAACGTGCAGGACAACAACGGCAACACAGCGTTACACTTCGCGGCGGGCGCCTGGCGCCGCCCACAGAGCCTGCAGATGCTCTCGAGCCTGCTCGCGGCGGGTGCTGACGTCGGCGTGCGCAACAAGCGCGGGCTCACGCCGATCGCCGTACTCATGCTCACGCTCAAGATCGACAACCCGGCCCTGCTCATCAAACTGCTCGAGTACGGCGCGGACCCGGACACGGAGATCGATGGCTCGTCGCTACTGCATGTGGCGGCGCGACGCGACTTTGGCGTCATCGCGGGCGTGCTCGTGGCGTTCCGTGGCTCGCTCACGGCGCTCAACCAGGACGGGCTCATGTGCTATGAGGTGGCGTCCAAGCGCCTCAAGCGCTTCATGGTGCGCAGCATCCACAGCGCGCCGCCGTGCGTGCCGCCGTCACAGCGTAGCAAATGCATGCTCTGCAGCGCGGCGCTGCTGAGCACGAAGAAAGCGGTGTTCAACTTTCTCAAGCGCGCAGTCGGCTTCAAGCCGCCGCGCCGCCAGTGCAATTGCTACCACTGCGGCCTCGTCTTCTGCTCGCAGTGCCTCAAGCGCACGCAGGCGGCGGCCGCGATCCCGTTCACGCGCTCGCCCGAGGACAAGCTCGCCAAGGTCAAGACTTGTCGCCTGTGCGAGGCGGCGCTGCAGGAGCGGCTACAGAAGCAGTACGCGCAGCGCTCCTTCGACGCGCACCTCATGGGCTTCGGGCCGGGCGCGTAGAGCGAGCAAGTGAGTAAGTGGGCGGCGTCAGCACCAGCGTTAGCAGTAGTGTTCTTCGTACGTGGTGGTGGGCTGTCCACCACCAGTAGCAGCAGTTTCCAGTCAGCACTGGCGAGAAGCAAGCAAGCGAGCGTCCAGCGACAGTAGCAGCAGCTGGTGACGCGCTTCATGCGGCGTACCAACGCTCCGTCCGCCGCCTGCTCCCTCGACAGTACCACCCATCTATCTACACCTTCCCATCCGCCCCCGCAGCGAGGCGACCAGATCCTACGAAGCTCCGCCGCGCTCTTGCACACACACACACACACATACGCAGGAACAGCGAGCGCGGCGCCTCGACTCTCGACTCTCGTAGACCATCCACCCATCTATCCATTCGTCTTCCCTTCATATCCCTAACTTAATGCCAAAGTCATTTCTCCCTCTTCTCGCGTCTCGCTCGTCCAGCTCCTCGCTCACATCGCTTGCTTGTGTGCTCTTCATGCCCGACCACCATCAGACTCGCTCGCTCAGTCGAATATTCGCCCGAGCTCGTCCGCGAGGTCTTCGTCCGCAACCGCCCGCTTGAGCGCGCGCTCGGCAGCCTTGTGCTCGTCGCGCTGGGGCGCCGGGATCGCGTCGAGCAGGAACTTGCCCTGTGTGCTCGTCGCCTCCATGGCGCGCGGCACGAACTTGGCCCACTTGGTGAAGTTGTGCAGCACGATCGCCAGCACAACTGTCGTGTCGAGGGCCACGGGCGTCGCCTGCGCGCCGTGGCAGGGCACGTGCACGAACGCGTCGCAGATCGCGCTCTGCTCGGGTGACAGCCCCGGGACTTCGTTGTCGACCACGAACGCGGTCGAATGCTCGAACGGCGTCTCGTGCGCCGCTGCCATGTACGACAGCAAGGATTGCGGCGTCAGCGTGGCGATGAACAGCAGTTGTAGAGGCGCTGTATCGTCATTCAACTCCAACACGGGCGCTAGCGCCACGCAAGGAGCGACACGAACCTGTCGACGGCGGCTGGGCACGCACGCCGAGGATCGCGCAGCCCTTGCTCTTCAGGTACGTGCGCGCGTCCTCGAACTTGTAGAAATGCACGATGTCCACGAACTTGTGCGCGCGGTGGGCGCCATGCGTGCCGAAGCGCGTCGTCCCGACTGCAGGCAGATTACATATGCAGACAGACATGCATGTCGGATGTCATCAAGGTGTCTCCTCCTAGCCACCCATTTTTCTTCCTTGCAAAATGCGGCGCGCACCCACGATGACCTGTGTGGCGCCGAATGCCGACGCCGTGCGCAGGTACGTGCCGAGGTTCTGCTTCGAGCTTTTGTTCGAGAGCACGACGTAGAGCTCCGGCGGCGGCGATGGGGCGCTGCTCGGCGAATTGGAGCTGCTCATGCTGTGCTTGATTGACATTGAAACTTTAATACCGTTGCGCGGCTGCTCGTTTCGAAAAGTTTTGAAAAACAAGGAAAGCATTTTGTACATAATTTTAGTGTTTCTGGAAAGGCGGCTCATTACTGACAGCAACAAGGCTGTTGCCAACTCGGCTTACTACGAGAACATGTACGCTTTATGTCGTTCATCCTTTGTGTGTTGATCTGTGCGCAAGCAACGGCACAGAGCGGTGTCTTCCGCGTCGATGCGCGCGACGTACTGGACTTTGGTGGATAGTTTCATGCAGTTTTTTAAGCAAGTTAATAACGCGATTTGTCACCTTTTTGGTGCACTTGTGTCGAGTGTCGTCATCGTGACGCGAGTTGCCATGCTGCACTCCTGCTTGCGGTAAAAGTGGCAGAAGCTCTGGCGCTGCGGCCGCACATCGCTCGCCAAGAGCACCTTTGAGTGCTTCTTGAACTCCGAGCGGCCCTGCCGAGAGCTCGGCGCAGGCGTGCGCAGCTCCAGCGCCGATTTCTCGCTTATCGTCGCCAGTTTTCGCGACTCGGACTTCGCCGCGCCGCCCGTGAACTCGATGTTCAGGTATTCTAGTTGCGGTGGATGTGAAGACTCGGTCGTGATCAGCGCACCGGATTCGAGGTGCGACCTCGGCGCTGGCGTCTTTGACGACCTGGTAACCGGACTTCCTCCTCCTGTTGTTATTGCGGCCGCAGACGGGAGGATGCCGTCGTTTGTGAAGCGTAGCAGCGCGCGCAGCATGGTGAAGCAGTGCCGGAAGCCAGCGGAGGACGGGTGCACGCTCGCGTCGATGCATGAACTGTCTCCGAAGACAGCAATGCGTCCGCCGTTCCTGGACGGGACCTGATAGAGTCCGAGCACGGGTACACCCTCGAGCGGGATATCCGACTGGTTGAGCGTCATGGCGCTCTGGTCCACGCCGTCCACGCGGCCAAGGTACCCTCCAACGGGGAACTTGGTGATATGCGAGCCCGACCAGTACGGGAACGGTGCGCTGCCGTTCGAGAGCAGCGACACGCTCGCACTCGAGAACGCGCCGGCGCCAAGCTCGATGCTGAACTCACGCAGGAGCGTGTTGAGCGCGGGCACGTTGGCGCCGCCCGTGATCGCGCGCCAGTTGCTCAGCGTGCTCGTGTCGAACATGTCCATCGAGTCAACGATAGCGTCGTCGTACCAGTCGGCGAATACGAGCAGCGAGACGTTGGCGTACGTGATTGCGCGCTGCAGCGCGACGACCTCGTCGCGAAAGTACTCCTCCTCCGGATCCACGAGCAGCACGACGCCGTACTGCTTGAGGTCCATGCACGAGTACTCGAACGGCAGGATCTCGACGAAGTACCCTTCGTCGAGCAAAAAGTTCCAAAGCTGGTGGAAGTTCGTGTGTGGGTGGTCGCCCGCCGCGTCGAGCAGCTCGTGCTTGTTCTCGAGCTTGTCGCGCGGCACAAACGCTGACGGGTATGGGATGTTATGGAACTGATCCCAAAGGATCCGCTTCGCTGTAGGCGGCGTCGGAATGATCTCCACGGCGACGGGCACGCGCACCTCATCCAGCTGCTCACCGCTGCGGATCGACAGCGACAGCGCGCCCTTCGCGACACCGCGGAATGCCACCGCGCTGCTCTTCACCTCGACGAAGACGCCTACCGAGCCAAAGTACGGCCATAGCGTCTCGGGCGACGCCACTGAGACCGACAGGTGCTCCCCGTTCTCGTCTGCGACCCACCTGGGTGCGCCGTCGAGCACGCCCGAGATCGAGACCGGGTTCAGGATCGTGAGGTTCACCATGAGTGGCAGCGAACTGTGGTACAGCGGCTGTGAACAGAGTGGCCACATGTACGGACAGTTCGTAGCATCAACGCTCTCCGGGTACGACGACGGCGCGAAGCTTCGGGTGACTGCCTTGGCTTCAGACTTGTCCACCGCAGCTGCAGCTGCTTGGTGTTTCTCCCACAGTTCGAGCACGAGCTCGCTCGCGCGTGTGACATTGAGCTGCCCACTGCCCTGCTCGAAGATGTGGTTGCGGACGACAAAGTCTCTCGGGTCGTAGCGCGCCTCTAGCCTGTCTGCGCTTTGGATCAGAATCTGCTTCATCGACGCAGGGTTCAGCAGCGTCCAGCGGTGCTCTGGCGGGACTATCGACGCCAGCAGCGCGATCGCGCCCGTCACGATCGGCGCCGACACACTCGTGCCCGAGAGCAGCGTGCAGCCGCGAGACACCTCGAAGCCTGGGATGTCCTCGGATAGCGTGACGATGTCGGGTTTCACGCGTCCCGAACCGAACGGGAGCTCCCACGTCGTCATCCCGCGCGACGAGAAGTCGGCGACGTCGCCGGTGCCGCGCGTCACGCCGCCGACGCCGATGACCTCGACCTGGTCGGCCGGGTTTGTGAGAGTGCCGTACTTTGGGCCGCTGTTGCCGACCGCGGAGACAACGATGACGCCGTTCGCGGCAAGCTCCTGGATCTTGTCAACGAACGGTCGGTCACGGAAGTCCGGGCCGCCTGTGCTCAGGTTGAGCATGTGGAGGCCCCGGAAGAGCGCGTAGTTGAAGGCGTCGAGGAACCAGGACGTGAACGAGAGCTGGTCACTCGTGAACATGCGAAAGACGTAGAGCTCGGCGTCAGGCGCGAGCCCTGGGCACCGCGCGTCCGTGCCGCTGATCACGCCCGCGACGAACGTGCCGTGGCCCACGGCGTCCTCGTTCTTGCGCTCATGGGTCCAGTTGATGCGCTCCTTGACGTTCTGGAAGCGCGCGTTCGACAGACCCGTGTCAAACACGCCAACCTTCACGCCGCGGCCCGTGAACCCGCGGTCCCATAGGCTCTGGATGCCGAGCTCCTGCGGGAGCGACGCTCTGCTCTTGGCGGCGCCGGAGCGCGCCATCGACCTGCTCGCCGGCCGTCGCAGCCGGCCGCCGGCATCGCGGTCACCGCCGAGCAGCTGTACCTGCCGGTACTGTTTGTCTTCCTGCACATACCGAATGTTTTCCGCGTGTACATGCATCCGCTGCAGCAGCGCGTGCTCCGCCGCGTGACACGTGTCGACAGCTTTTTGCGAGCTGCTGCTACACGCGTACAGCGAGAAGGCGACAAAGTCCGATGGCGCCGCGCGCGCGAATGGCGACCGCGCGGTGATTCGCAGGCCGCCGCGCGCGCCGGCTCCTCGAAGCAAAGGCGGCAGCTGCGCCTGCAGTGCTGCGGCTGCACTGGCTTCGTGGACATCAAGCGGCTGGTATGAGCGCATGCGCGCTACGAACGCGTGCACCGTCGGCCGTTCGAAGAACGCGCAGGCATGCGACAGGTGCGGAGCCGCAGCGAGAGTGGTGGTCGATAGCGCCAGCAGCAGTAGCAGCAGCAGCAGGAGTCGCGCCGCCGCTGCGCATACGCGTACCCTCCTGCTGCGCTTCATGCTTGATTTCTGAGAACTCTAAATGCTCAAAACTGGAGGAGCAAGGTGCTAATCTACACATTTTGGACGTGATTTTAGAAGCACACGCTGCCAGAAGGCGATTCAAATTTGGAGATGCACATCAACGATGACGTGGAATGCGCGGCGGCGCTCGTGACGCTCGTGGGCTTCGGCTCGCTGCTCTCCGGTAGCTGCTGCAGCTTCTGCTGCTTGGCTCGCAGAGAACTCAGCTGCATTTCTGAAGCGATCTGACACTAGGCGTTCTTTGCGGCGCTCGCCAGAGGCGTCGGCGCGCTCGACATTCGGCGCACACGTGCGCAACTTCCGCCTCGCACGCGTGCGCGGCCACCGCCGCGTCTTTGCGCACCCGGCGTCCGTCTTCTTCGAGCGCGGGATCGCCAACTTGGCGACCAAGGTCACGGTTTCCGCCCACCGCTTGCCTCCCAAACTCTCTCGAACAAATAGCGTAACACGCAACGCGACGCAACTGGTGCAGGAGATCGCGAGCCTCTCGACCGAGCCGACAGCGACGGCTGCCAGCGAAACGTTCCTCGCGAGCGTCTTCGACGTGCCGCGCGCGCTGCTACCGGCCTTTTACGCGCGCGAGGAAGAGTTCTGCATCGCGCCGGTGGCGTTCGAGGAGCTCGACGGCCGCGCGGGCGCCTGCAAGGTGCGGAGGTCCGAAAGTATGCTAGAGTATCGGTACATCAAATGGTAAAGCAGCTCGCTGCGCGCGTGCGGCAGGCGCTCATGTGCACGCGGTGGACGGACGACGAGTATATTCGCGCGAGGTGTGCGAGTCTACGAGTAGTGAGGCGCGATGATGCTATAGAAGGAACTGAGAGAGTTGATTGCCACACACACACATACACACACGCATGAACAGAGGTCAAGAGGCCTTCGACCGCAAGTACCGGGCGTACGGCCTCGAGAGCATCTGGGGCTGGGACGAGCAGAGCGGCATCCTGCCGTGCCGAGTGTACCTCCGCCATTGCCTGCTCGCTGTCGAGAAGCTCGGCGAGGTTGTTGTTGCGCGAGTGCTGTGGGGTGTCTCGCGTCTATCGAGCTGACGCGCGCTTGCTTCGTGCGATTGCGCAGGAGGTATACAACGACTTTGTGGACACGACGCTCCTCGGCGACCGCAAGACGACGATCCGAGAGTACATCGCGGCGAACCCGTCGATCATGCACGAGCAGCCGCCCGCGCACCTCGTGGGCCGCTACAGCGGCTAGGAGGAGGGGAACGAATGCGCTCTTCCACGGACAGGAGGTAGACACGTTGAGAGTGTATTTGCGGCAAGACTGAGCATCAAAGAGCACGGATCGCTGGCGTCCATCGTCAAGCACGATTAGTCAGTCGAGACCTGCTGATCTCCTTCCGCTCATCGTTGAATGCTGCATGTCTTGCGCTTGAGTGAGTTCGAAGGCACTTGCCCGATCTTGACCGATCGATTGGCACGCTTCCCCGATCTGCAGTTCGCGGCTACTGGTGTATAAGCAGTGACGGCGACTGACAGCTTGACAACCGTACAAGTCGAGCTCACACCGTCGCCGCCGGAGCAAGGCAAGAAGCGCGCATGCATTCCATCACGCGCAGAGGTTCGGAGGTGTGTATGTATGTATGTGTGTGTGTGTGTGTATCTCGTGAAGGAGACCCTGTTGATCCGGATCATCGGGACCTTGCACACTGTTCGCAGTCGGTGCTGCATGCCCATTCTTCCCCGACGGTATGTGGCTGGGCTATGTCTGTTGCTCAGTGTCGCCATCGCACTGCTTGCCTCGCGTATCTCTCTCAAGCGATGGCGTCGAGAACGCCATCCGAAGCAAAGGGGTTTCATCCATGTGATGCTGAGGCTATCAAGCTGCAGCCCCACATCCGACATCCGCTGTGTGTGTCCTGGTGATGGGATGCGTGCTTTGCCTTCGTGGTCGGAGCTTCGAGTCAGAGTCAGCAAAGGAAGTAGGAGGGCCACACTTGCCCGATCGGCTCGGCTCTTGGCATCGCGATGCTCGATCGATCGCGATCTACGACCACCCACGTCATGGTCGAAAGCCACAAAGCCTCGCGCTCTTCTGATGCTGCTGCTGCTAGAGCACGACAACACCATGGCGGGCAACGCCACTGCTCGCCTCACCCACACTTACGTCAGCCGTGTGCTGCTGAATATGGGAGTGAGTTCACTTTCGCGTGTGGCCAGTGCCGATACGCACAAGCTTGCGAGCCTCCGATAGTACCGATTCTCGCGAAGCGCCATGTGAAGCGCAGGCCGGCTGCAGGTGGTGATGGGCTCCGACTGAAGAATGCGAAGTGGCGACCGCATCTCTTCGTTCGATCGCTCATCGCGAGAGCATGCTGGCGAGAAAGATTAACGCGGGTGCAGCCAATCGGTGCCTCGCCTCGCGCGTTGACCGACAAACATGGCCGCAGCGCGCGTGATCTGCGCGCCGCCGTGTCTGCTCGAAGGAGCCAGTGCTCCATCGAGCGCCTGGGCTCTCTCACACTGCGAGCCGAGCCGCACTTTGCAACTCGCAACGCGTCGCGACGAGCTCGCCGGCCCCGATCCTCGTCAGCCGGTCGATGGGCGACCAGCAGATCCCCATGCTGCAAGAGTCCCCGTCGCCCTACGTTGCCACGGTGTCCTCTACGACCACCAACAACAACAACGCGCGAGACCGCGCTGACACGGCGCCGAGCAACGCGCCGACACTCGACAAGCACAGCATCAGCAAAGATCCGACGGCGCACGGAGCCGATGGGCTCTACCGCTACGTCGCGACTGCGATCGAGGCTGCGCTTGGACGCCCGATGCCCCAGATGGAGATTCGCTTCCAGAACCTCTCACTCGCGGCGGAGCTTGCGATGGCAGCGTCGGCGGCAGACCACGGCAAGCCACAGCTGCCTACGATCGCGAACGAACTCGCTGGCATGTTCACCAAGGAGAGCGTCGTGCGCAAGGACATTCTCAAGAACGTCAGCGGCGTCTTCAAGCCCGGCACGACGACGCTCGTGCTCGGACAGCCGGGCTCGGGTAAGTCATCGCTCATGAAGGTGCTCAGCGGCCGGTTCCCTGTTGAGAAGAACATCAAGCTGGAAGGAGACATCTCGTACAACGGCGTGCCGCAGAAGGACCTCAAGAAGACGCTGCCGCAGTTCGTCGCGTACACGACGCAGGACGACAAGCACCACGCGACGCTCACGGTCAAGGAGACGCTCGAGTTCGCGCATCAATTCACTGGCGGCGAACTTCAGCGTCGCGCCGAGGAGCTGCTGTCGAACGGCACGCTCGAGGAGAACAAGGACGCCGTGGAAGCTGCGCGCACGATGTTCAAGCACTACCCTGAGATCGTCACCGAGCAGCTCGGACTACAGAACTGCACAACCACTCTTGTCGGTGATGACCAGCTCCGCGGCGTGTCTGGAGGCGAGCGCAAGCGCGTGACGACGGGCGAGATGGAGTTCGGCATGAAGTACGTGGCGCTCATGGACGAGATCAGCACAGGTCTCGACAGCGCTGCGACCTACGACATCATCAGCACGCAGCGTGTGATCGCGAGGAAGTTCCGCAAAACGGTGGTGATCGCGCTGCTGCAGCCATCTCCAGAAGTCTTCGCCTTATTTGACAACGTGATGCTTCTAAACGACGGCGAGGTGGTATATCACGGCCCGCGCGAGCGCATACTCGAGTACTTCGAGAGCATCGGCTTCGCGTGTCCACCGGAGCGCGACGTGGCGGACTTTCTCCTCGACCTCGGCACGAGCCAGCAGCGCAAATACGAGAGCTGGACACCACGCAGTGACATCTCCGCTGCGCATCCTCGCCTCCCGAGTGAGTTCGCAGAGATGTTCCGCCGCTCGGCGATCCACCAAGAGATGCTCGGCGTGCTCGCTGCACCGCTCGACCCAACTCTGGCGAAGCACGTCGTACCCTTGCACATGGACCCGATGCCGGAGTTTCACCAGTCGTTCTGGGAAGGCGCGTGGACGCTGACGAAGCGCGAGATCCTCGTGCTGATGCGCAACAAGGCGTTCTTGGTTGGGCGCGCCACGATGATCCTCGTCATGGCTCTACTCAACGCGTGGGCGTTCTACCAGTTTGACTCAACGAACGTTCAGGTCGTGCTCGGCATCATATTCACGGCGCTGATCTTTCTGTCGCTTGGACAGATGTCACTCATCCCAACTTTCATGGCTGGTCGCGAGATCTACTACAAGCACCGGAACGCAAACTTTTACCGCGCGTCATCGTACGTCTTCGCGAACTCGGTGTCCCAGATCCCACTACAAGTAGTCGAGACGATCGTCTTCGGGTCGATCGTGTACTG
>JAASFZ010000349.1:0-19713 GCA_023334075.1 Globisporangium nunn | reverse complement strand
GACCGTAGCTTTAGTAATACTTCTCGGATTCGATTGATTTTTTGTGCATTCAAATCTATATTCTTTTGGCTGTATTTGAGCACGTTTCAGGACTGAAAGAAAAGAAGTCTTGACGTACCCACACACATTTTTGCACGTGTTTGTCGGGAACTGTAGTTTTTCTATTGATGTAATTGTAGCAGCTCGAAACGTCCCGGATCTCGAAGCTCTTTCTAATGCGCATCAAACTTCGAGCATTTGCATCCGTGGAAAAATATCCGGTGTTAAATCAAGACACATACATTTGCTTTTGTCCTGCTGCCCTGTAAACTCAAGGTAAATACCGATAAACTGCTTTTATCTTGATGTTACACATGCGATCCGGTCAATTCAAAGTCTGAAGTACCAACCACAGCGCAGCATGACTCTTGTCCTACCCTTCGACTGCGATGGCCGCTCAAGCAAGGTCGCATTGTCAGATGAACTCAAGAACCCGCAGCGCAAAGGCTGCCGAAGAGGTCTCCGAGCTCTAACCCGTAGCTCTACGCGTTTGCCGAATCCGAGAAGTGCCGCCTTTGACATGCGACGCAAAGCCGATTCGAAGTGCTTGACAATGTGCACGCGGTCGACATGAGCAATGTTGAGGACAACGCCGACTGCGATTGAAATCAGACCTTCATTCACGGTGCCAAAAAGGAGGTATCGACAGCGGCTGCAAGCCGCAGAGGGGTATATTAGGGCGATCGAGCCAACCTCGTATGCGCGAATTCGGTTCCAGTCCGAGGAGACGCATGATCAACGCCGAGATCGACAGGATGAGCATGAGACTCCAGGACACCGAGCGCCTGCCTGGACTCGTGAAGAGCGCGCATACCAATCACGTGACAGAACACTGCCGTTGCATAAATTCTGAGCACCCTGCAATCGTCTCAATCAAATCCATCACCGATCGGTGACATCGTGGCGTCGTTCTCGTTTGTGAGCCAATTCAACTGCTCAGTCACGCCGCTGCTCGACTCGTCCGTGGCACATCTTGCGCAGCAGAATTCTAGGAAGAGAGAGAGAGAGAGAGAGAGAGAGAGCCGAGTAGTACGTAGACCTGAGTCGCTCATCGGGCGCGTAGATCAAGCGCAAACACATCATTTTCAAGCAAAAGTTATGTGCCCTGGAACACACTGGCACACACCGCTCTCCAGCTCGAACGGGTGTGAAAATTGGATGGAGCTCGGCACCACCAGCCTCGTCAACGACAGCCCAAATGCTACAAGGCGAGCGCACCTAGATCGTCTTGATCTTCCCCGTCTTAGCCGGTGGGTTCATATCGTGGATGACGATGGTCTGGATACCGAAACCTGCGTCAAGCAGTTCGCCCTTCTGCTTGAGCTGCTCCATACGCACGTACTGCATGAACACAGGGCCGTGGTACGTCGAGATCCCAATAAAAATGTGCCACCTACAGACAGTCCACAGCAGAGCGTGTTAGCATGTGGGCGCAAGACAGCTGCAGGATTCGCCAACGATCGACCGACCGACTGACCGAACGTACCATGCGTGGCCCTGCGGGTTCACCGGCAGCTTCTGCATCGGCTGGCAGTAGTGGTAGTCGATCATCCAGAAGATGACGCCGATGAGGCTGTTGCGCACGTACGACATCGCGACGGCCCTCGCGCGCGGGTCCTTGACGTGCGTGTAGTGCACGTAGAGGCGCACGGCGCAGAGACTCGCGAGCGTGCCGAACGCCAGCTGGAAGACTGTCGTGAAGCGGTAGATCGCGTGCACGACCGCGAACGCCGCGCCGAGAAGTGCGAGCACGCCGATCACGACGCTCTTGGGGATCCGCAGCTGCGTGATCTCGTTGTTGTACACGATGTAGATCCTGCAACAGGGTGCGTAGCGATCGCCGTGAGGTTTGGTTCTCTCAAGGCTGCAAGTAATACATAGTGGGCAGAACGGCGATGCGTACGCACCACACGAGCATGGCCCACACCATCGGCGTCTCGTCGCACTGCTGGTGGCTGCGAGCGAATGGAGTATTGGCGCCAATTTAGCGAGCCACATGCCATCAACATTCTCCCACCTTGTGTCTGAGGCACGTACACGAGCTGGAGAGTGCCGTGGAACATAGCAGAGCCGAGCCCCGTGACGATGACGGCGACGAACTGCGCGTGGAAGCGCGGCTCGAAGCCCTGCGTCATGGAGTTACGCAGCCCATAAAGCCCGAGGAGTACGAAGAGCAGGTTGCTGAGTGTGTTCCAGAACTCGGCCACGTACGCGCTGTGCTGGTAGTTCGGCTCGCACCAGTCGATCGTGGCGGTCGGCGGCCCCCAGAAGCCCACGGGGCTGCTGTCCGTCGTCGCCGAGGCGTTGGCACCCGTCATCTCGAGAGAGGGACTCGCCGCCAAGTGATGTGATGTCCACGCCACGAAATCGGAAATGAGCCCTCCGTTCTTCACATCAAAACTGGCCAAGCGAGTGATTGCGCCAAGCAGGAGACAAGGGCGAGCAATCTGCGACCTGCACTAGCCCGCAGCTAGCGCCATGTCCGGTAGGTAGATACGTAACTCGTTCAGAAGCATGGACCTCCTTCCTCACACAAGAACGGGAGTCGCAGCGTCACCCAAGCGGTTGCGCCTGCGTGTTTCGTCAACCAGAGTTGATTTTCCCGCCACCTATCACAGTAACCATGGCGCTGAGCAAGCCGATGGAGATGCTCGCGGCCGCGACCGCCGCGGGCGTTGGCGGCATCGCGGCCACCACGGCACTCTACCCGCTCGACACGCTCAAGACGCGGCTGCAGTCGGGCGCGGCGGCGCTGCCTCCGGGCGGTCTGCGCGCGCTCTACCGCGGCGTGCAGTACAAGGCGACAGAGTCTGCGGTCTCCAAGTTCTTCTACTTCTACGCCTACACGGCGCTCGCGCGAGCAGCGGCGCCGCGTGACGGCCGCCCGCTCAGCACGGCCGCGAGCCTGCTGCTCGGCTACGTGAGCGAGTTCTCACACCTGCCGTTGACGCTGCCGATGGAGGTAGTGGCCACTCGCCTGCAAACCGGCGCGGCGGCCGGCGGTGGCGGCGTGCTGCAGATTGCGCGCCATGTGCTCGCCGAGAGCGGCGCGCGCGGCTTCTACAAGGGCTTCCAGGCCTACTTCGTGCTCTGCCTGCAGCCGGCGATCCAGTACACGGTCTTCGAGCGTCTCAAGGAGCTCTACCTGCGCCGGTTCAAGGACGCGGCCCAGGCGCTCGGAGCGCTCGAGGTGCGACAGCACAGAAAGAGAGAATGTGTGTCTGTGCTAATACTTTGCTCGCTGCATCCTGCGTTCGCTCAGGCCTTTGTGCTCGGCGCGCTCGCGCGTTCGGTCGCGACGCTGCTGCTCTTCCCATACATTCGCGCCAAGGTGATCGTGCAGTCGAAGAAGAAGGCGGCCGCTGCTGCGGCGAAGAAGACCGACGACGCGGAGGTGGGCGAGCCAGAGGAGAGCGTTGTCGGCGCGTTGCAGCGTGTGTACGCGGAGGAAGGCGCGCTGTCGCTGTACCGCGGACTCGGCCCGGAGCTCACGAAGGTAGGACTAATAGACTGCGGGCTTTCTCGGTGCTTTGGCTCTGACCCGTGGTGGTGGTGATGCAGGGAGCGCTCTCGTCGGCTTTCATGCTCATGATCAAGGAGAAGATCCAGATGTACATCACGTTTGCGATGCTCGTTGCGAGCGCCAAGGCATAGGAAGTGGCACAAGCTGTGGTGTGGGAGTCACTGTCAGTGAGGCTTAGCGAGCGAGCGAGCGGATGGAGCGCTCGATTGGTGGGCGTCACGAAAGCAGGTCAGTCGGTAGTCTATTGGTTGGTCATCGCGAGATGATGCAGGCCGCAGTGCAATCAGACACGACAGACAGAATGGGTGGAGCGAGTGGTTTTGTGTCGAGAATGCTGCTGTTGCTGCTGGCGTGCGTCACCTCTGGAGCTTTGACTCCCACACCTAAAGGAGATCCGAAGAAGAAGAAGATGATGAGAGGCGCTCCACCAAAGTGGCCATTACAACACCGCAGCAGCAGGTCGTAAACCATCGGCATCATTGTCATCGTCGTTTGTGCGCGCCTTCGGGAGATTCGGCGCACTCTAGACACAGTCTGTCATGTGGCGTCCGGTTCTCTTTTTCATATGCAATGCAATAAAATGCACCCAGAAAGCGAGAGAGAGAGAGCGAGAGTCAGTAAAATGCTGAGAGGCGTTTGGTTGTTGAGTTAAAAATCCGTCTGCTGGTAATAGTGAAGAAAATCAAGAGTGAAATTATGATGCTGTTTATGAAACGGCAAAACTAGTTTCTTTTGCCCTTTTTTTCCCTTTTATTATTCCTACTATTAGTATTATTGTGACGGCCGGACGACAAACAGACAGCCTTCGAGGGTGTTCCCCATAGTAAAAGAAGAAACGCGCCCAACAAGCAGCAGCAGCCCCAGCGGCGGCGGCTCACGAGTTATCCAGCAGCTAGAAGCTTCGGGCGGCGCCGGACGTCCCGAGCCACCCAAGCAAGGCAGTTGAACAAGCGAGCGAGAGGAAGTGTATCCTATAGCCAGTAAGTAAGCGCTACGCCACGCCACCCCGCCACCTACTACCACAGAGACCCACCAGGCGACCGACCGGAAGACACACACAATGTGCTGGTGGTGCTGCATGCGTGTACTGGAGAAGTGCCTGCCGCGCAACGATATCGTGCGCGAGCTGGCGCCGTACCTGCAGCACGTGCACCGCGACGACGGGCTAGACGACGACCTGCGGCGCGGAGGCGGTGCTGGCGTCGACACGTGGGGGCGGCCCGCCGCGGGCTCCCCGCGCGCCGGCGAGTTCGTCTCGATCAGCGACGACAAGAACCACTCGGGCGCCACGTCGAGCGGCGACTCGTTCCGCTCTAACCCGAACCTTTTGCCCGTGTACTCACGCGTGAGCCTCGACGACGAGCGCGCGCTCGCGGATGCCAAGGCGCTCGCGGTGCGAGCGGTTGGCGAGGTGCGCGTACCGCAGGGCGACACGCCCAACATTGACCTACTCACGCGCACGGCGAGCGGTGGAGCACTGGCGCCGCATCCCGTGCGCAAGCGCATGTGCGACCACTTCAGCAGCACCTCGGCGCAGCTACCACCCACACACAGCGGCGGCAGTGGGAGCAGCAGTGCCCAGTATCTCTCGCGCACGCATCTACCGCACATCGACAGCGTAGGCAGCAAGACGTCGTCGACGGATTCGGCGTCCGAGGGCGTGGCACCATCCTCGGTGACGTCGTCATCTGCCGCGACCGGGAGCACTAACTCGCTGCAGAAGAAGATGTCGGTCACCAAGATCAAGACGGACCTTGGCGACCTCGTACCCGTGCGCTGGGAGAAGGTCGTGATCGTGCAGGTGTCGGTGCAGGGCTTCCGCGAGATGGTGCTGCAGGCCAAGGAACTCATGGAGGAAGCCAAGCTGCTGTACGAACACACGGTGCTCTCGCGCCTCGCGTCTGAGTACGCCGGCCAGGAGATCCTGAGCCACACGCGCTCGGGGCTCTTCGTGATCGCGTTCGCGTCCGAGTTCCACGCCGCCAAGTGGTGCCTCTCGCTCCAGCTCAGCCTCGTGTACGCCGCGTGGAACGACAAGCTGCTCAAGCAGTTCGACGACATGAAGGAGGTATACATGACGTCGAACAGCAAGTCGCGCAAGAACACACTGCTTTACCGCGGCTTCCGCGTGCGCATGGTCATCCACACGGCCGACCAAGACGTCGGCGCCGAGAAGTCGCTCTCGGACGCCGTCAAGTGGACCAAGACGGTCAGCGACTACGCGCACGGCGGGCAGATCATCTTGAGCGACAACGTGTGGGATCGACTGAAGGAGCAGCTAGTACAGCTGGGCAACCCTGTTGTGGAGGACCTCGGTTGCCACTCGGTGAACGGCGACGAGGTCGCGCTGATGCTCTTGCTGCCGCGCGACCTCGAGTGCCGGCGCTTCCCGAACCTCAAGTCCCCGCACCAACTGTCGCTCGGCATGCGCGATGCGCCATCGGCCCACCGTCCGGTGACCATGGTATTCACGTTCATCGAAGGCGCGCGACCGCTGGTGCGCTGCCACGCTGAAGAGCTTGCCGATCGCATCAAGACGCTGTGCATGGTTGCGCGCGAGCTGCTGCGCAAACACAACGGGTACGAGTGCCAGGAGCTCCAAGGAGACTTCATGCTGGCGTTTTTCAATCCGTGCAGCGCGATCCTCTGGTGCGGCGAGTACCAGTTGCGCATCCGGCAGAAGTTCCGCGAGTGGAACCGCGAGAGTGAGAACCAGGAGCTCATGTTCTCCATGTCGATGGGCATTGAGACGGGCGTACCCGCCAGCGTGAGTCCGCACAAGACGAGCGGACGCGCCGACTACTTCGGCAACATTGTGAACCAGACAGCGAGAATAGCCAAGTCAGCGTCTGGTGGACAGATAATGATCGGCGGTGACGCATGGAACACGTTTGCGGCGCTGCACCAGCGCATGAAGCCGATCGGGCGGTCAGATCCGCTCGAAGAGATCGCGGGCAGTACCATTTTCCAGTTCAAGCTGCACGGGTACTACAGCTTCAAGGGCATCTCGCTGCCGATCGGGCTGATTGAAGCGATTCCAATCGAGCCCCAGGCAGGTCTGAAGAGCTGCGATGTCGCCTCACGCCTGCTGATCAGACAGCCGAAGGCGAAGCACTTGGACGACGCACAGCTCAAGACTATGAAGAAGTCGGCGATCTCGACCGTGCCGGTGGAGATGCTGCGGCTCAATCACTCGGGCGAGAAGTCGCAGGACTCGATCCGTGAGACCGAGATCGGCATCAGCGTTTCGTGGGACGATATTGTGATGGTGGAAGAGGAGGACTCGGGCGAAGAGAGCGATGGGAGCTCCCTGGTGAGCGGCAGCCTACTTCTGGAGGGCAACCTGAACAAGTCGGGTTTCCGGCATCTCTTTCACCCATCCGAGTCGCTCGAATCAACGTTTGATCACTCGCCGCGCGCACTGCAGGGCGAGCACATGGATAGAGTATAGTATGGCACCACACACCGTCGAAAGAAAGGGCTCGAGCTTGGCTTGTTGCCAAGAAGGAACGGACGGTCAGGCTTGGAGGCGAACGGCAATGCCCACCTGGACGACCAAGACGGCAGTCAAGGTCCAAGCCTGAGATGAAGGGTGCGTGGATGTCGAAGACTCCTGCTTCGTCCACAAACGAAGAACGAGCGAGGGTTTTGCGTTGCGCGCGTTAAGTTAACAGAAGTATACCTATGCATCGTACTTGGTTTCTGTTGGTTCTTCGCTCCACTTGATCAGTCAGTCGCTCACATGAGTTCCCCCGACATCTTCGAGTTGCTCGGTCGTCGTCACTGAGAGCCTCGGGGGTGGATCGTTGAGCGGCAGCATGAACGCGAGGCGTCTGGACGACTGACGCTTGCGAGAGCCACCTCCTTTGTCGCCCGATCCTCCTCCTGCCGCAACAGCAGACGCAGACCCAGTTCCTCCTGGTGTCGATTCTCGCTTCTTGGAGATCGAGTTCGGTTGAAGTCCGCCGCTGAGAATATCCATCGAGTGTCGCTGTTGCTTCTGACGCTCGACGACAGCGCGCTGCTCGGAATCCCTTTCGAGTGTGAGTTGAACACCTTTGTTCACAAGTTCCTCCATCTTGGCCGAGGCGGCTGTGTAGAGCTCGAACAATGGGAGTTGCAGCCGAGCACTCCCGGGGCTGCCTACTCTACTGGGACTAACACCAACGCTAGTGTGTCCGTCAGCGAGAAGACCCCCCCATGTGAGCGAGTCCTGCACGATCGCGCGCGCGTCGTCGACTCGAACTTCCCTGTAGCACCACCATCGTGTTGGACATCGCAGAACGAACCAGTGAGTCTTGACCAGAAGAACCTGAAGACATGCTGTACGATGATCGTTCAGTGACAGTTGAAACATGCCATGTGCTCACCGTGCGAAGGCTGCACACAGGCGTTCCTCGAAGAACTGCGTGAGACGACGGATGTACTGCTTCCGTGCGACAGCAAGGAAGTCGTGTAGCAATTGCAGCTTGATGCTGGAGAGCAAGCACAGACTGTCACCATCAAACTCTGGATCGGCGACGATTTCGGAGATCGAGGCAGGGTTCCGCAAACAACATTCTTCATACCTCTTTGCAATACGCACGACATGGTATGCGTTCTGCTGCAAGCGCTGGATCTCGATCGGCGTGAGCACTTGCTGCATGGAGGTGAGTCGTTCATCCATGTGCCCGAGCTGAAGCAGCGTCCCCATATTGTTGTTATTGTTGCTCTTCCGCGAACCCGTGATGCTTTGGTTGGATGGAGTACTCGGTCGCGGCGTGTTGCTTCCTGGCAAAACAGCGGTGCTGTTGCCCACGGAGAATCGCTGAACTGATTGCCGCTTGGTGAGCTTACGGCTGTGCACCATGGCAGCCCATTCAGCCTCTTTCTCTTCCGTCGGAAGAAAGCGCTCGTGCTGCTGCCGTTCGTTGCGTTGTCGCTCATGGTCGATGCGGTCCCACAAGAGTGACAGTACGTGCAGACGCGCTCGCGTACACACAACGAAGTCTCTGTGAAATCAAACAAGTGGAATCGTAGCGGCAAAACAAGAAGGTCAGCTTCAGGAATCGGCCAAGTAGGCGAACCGTGAGCACGCCAAACCTGCTCAAACGCTGCGAGATGATCACTTTGGTGCGCCACTTGACCATCATACGGTTGAAGTTGCGTGTCTCGTTGCTACCACTGAAGTTATCGATCATGAAGCGCTGTAGAATGTTCGCATGACGCGCTCGGCGTCGGCAACGGATGTCGAAGAGTAGCCTCCACATACACCTTCGCAACCACGTGTAAATGATGACTGTGTTCTTGGACGTGTAATAGCGCTTCCACGCGCGCCAAACACGCTGGATAGTCTTGGCGGCTTGATCCTGCTGCTTCGCGACGAGCTCGATTTGTTTCATGTACAGGAACTTGGCGCGCCACTTGGCTGTGATGAGGGCGAACGAGATCGCCGTAAGCCACAACTTACGGCGTCGGTATCCAAATGTCTTGGTGCGCTCATCGGCTGTGAGTGATCGATTCTTCGTGGCGAAATGCTGCTGGTACTTGGTCAGTTGTGCCTCCATTTGTTGCTCTTCTTCATGGACGAGATGCTCCCGCCGGCGTCTGACGCGTTCCATTCGCTCTTCGGCTTGCTTCTTTCTAGTGCAAGCACCACAAGCACACAATGCAAACTCGAGGTGGTCAGCGAAACAAACTTGGATGTTCCCTAGAGATCTGACCACACCTTTCCTCAAGCGTGGTCGAGAGTCGAAAATTCGCCACGTGTTGCTTGTTCTCGCGGATTTTCTGGAGCATGTGGCAGCAGAAGAGAGGATGAGTGTGCGGGTAGGATCGCCTCGAACATGAGTGCACAATAGCAGCAGACGATCACGCACATCAGATGCCTTGCTGTGCTGCTCACCAATTAGACAAATGTACATTCCAAGAAGTTGACGAGAGTGAGATGCAGGAGTATTCGACTCGATAGTGTAGCAAAAGTACACACATAGGAACGCACCAGGTGCTGATCTTCTTGATACTTGCGCACATTTTGCTGAAGAAGAAGCAAGATACGACGCATGCCTGACTGTCAGTGCCGCCGAAACTTGCTGCGCACAAACGAAGAGTATACGCGTACCGCGAACGCTTCCCAGAGGTTCGGATCAGCCCGCAGATCATTCAATACACGTGTGATCCTGGTTTCAGAAGAAAGCAATGCCGTCAGTCGGCGAGGTATATGTACAAAGGAAAACTGGAGCCGCGCCCACCTGGCATTCGAGCGTGGCGATGTTGGTTGTCGGGGTGTCACGGGTGCGGAAGACACACCAACCGGAAAAGCGCTGGCGGCTGACTGGAATGGACTTGTATGTGGCCGTTTAGCTGGCGATCTCGCAGTCTCTGAGTCTCTCGAACTTGTCACGTTGGACCCTCGACTCGTCGTATGGTTTCGAGGTGTAGCAGTCACGACATCTTTCGCAGTCTTCTGCTGGAGAGCTAACGGAGGTAGTGACGCTAGTGCTTTTGCTCTGATCGTGAACAAATGAGGTCAAGACTCGTCAACTTGGAGATACGAGTGGGGTGCAGATGTAATGATACGTACATCGAACTTCCAGTCTTGACGTCGCTCTCACCGCCACTCACAGCTTCCCATTCTTCCGACCCGAACTTTGTCGCCCTACGTCAGCAAGGTAGAGTGCATCAGCATCTTCACACCATGAGCTTCGATCTGACCAAGAAAAGATCGAATGGTTCAGTGCTCTGAACGCACATGGACCAGGACGACGGCAGCACTGATTGACGAATGTACTCGACAATGTGTTCTCGCGGCAGGCCCCAGAGGAACAGCGGGGAGGCGTTCTCGTCCATGACACTCGAGCCAAGACCGACTGCATCATTGTTGTCGTTCTCGAGCGAGTTCCATCGCAGCACTTTGGTGCGGTCGACACGACCCTTCTGCTCGACAAACTTTTGCTTCGCGGGATCGAGAAAATGTGCGCGCCACTGTTTCTCGAGGTTCGTGGCGTTTGGGCCGTGCTCAGCACCATTCGAGGCGAACTCTCGATGTCGAGGCGACCGAGGCGATTGCGGCTGTGGTGTCGCTGTCGAAGGCACCACCATACCTCCATCTGCGGCCCTCCGGTGATACTCCGCTTCGAGTGAAGGCGACGCGGTAGGCGCAGCAGAGGAGGAGGTTCGTCGTCCTCTTGGTGACACGAATGCTCGTCGCGGTGAAGTTGGCCGCACAGAGTCGATCTGCGCGTACCTCGGCAGCGAGGTGGCTGTCGAGGCCCTCAAAGGGAGCTGGATCACCGTTTCCTTGGCCAGGTCGGCGTTTTCGATCTCCTTGACCATCCATCCTTCGAGACGCTCGCGTTGCATTGCTCTTGTCGACTTGTGCGCGAAACAGCCTCACCAAAATGAGCACAGCCACCTCCTCATTGTGAATTGGTGAATAAATGAACCAAGTAACACACACATACACACGGCGCAGCTGGCAAAGCAATGCACACACACACGAAGGAGCTGGAGGCACTACCACCACCACCACCAGCAGCAGCAGTAGCAGCAGCTTCATCACCAGCAGCGCATGACGAAACAAGCAGCAGCAGCGAAAAGCGGGGAATAAGTCATTGCGTCGTTCTAAATGATCGGAAGGCGAGAGTCGAGTGACCAAATCGATCGATCGATCAATCGATCGTCTCCGCCGCACGCGCGCGCGTGCGCTGAGCCCGAAGGTGCGCGCGACAGCTCCATCGGGCAGCTCTTCTTGCTAGTTGCTACTGCAGCGAAATGCGGGGGGTTGCGTGATCGGATGCTTCATCGATTGAGAGAGCGGTTGCTTTACTCCAAGCCCATGTTAACTTCGCCGTTGAAGATGGACGCCGCGGCCGCGAAGCGCTCCGCCTGCTGCTGCTGCAGCTCGGTCATCGCCATCAGGAACGACGGCTCCTGCTGGTATTTCATCATCGCCGCCTGCAGCACCTCGCGCGTGAGGCCGTGCTTGGCGTGGATCTCCGTCGAGAGCGTCTCCGCGCGCTTCACATATCTGTAGAAACAAGGGAAAGAGTCAGGCGCGTGCTGTTCTGTTTCAGAAACACCAAGACACACCAGACGCACCTCTGGTTGATCGCATCCTCCTTGTTCTCCGGGTCGAGCTCCTTCACCTCAAGGCACACCTCCTCCATCGCCACGTTCAGCGACTCCATCGTCTCTTGCATGATCGCGATGAACTGAACAATCCCAAACAGAAAACCGTCCACACAACCGTCAACAACGAGAAGCTTTGTGCATCGAAGCTAAGCTGTTTGATGATTTTTGCCCGACGCACCTTGGTGAGCGTCAGGTCGACTGGGACCTCGACGTCGCTGAAGCCACCACCCGTCATGACACGGTAGAGCTCCTGGAGCTTGGCGACCGCGTTCGCGACGTCCTTGTCCTCCTCCTCCTCAAAGTACTCGGTGGCGACCTTCACCTCGTCCTCCGTGGTCTGGAACTTGGCGTACACCTGGCTCTCGATGGCCTTCATGGCCTCCTCGAACTGGCCCATGAGGTAGCTCGCGAGCTGGTCCTCGGGCAGCGACCGCCCGTTCTGCGACGACTCCTGACGGATCTTGGCCTCAAGCTTGGCGAGTTGCATCTGCCGCCGTTTTCATCAACATCAGCACCGGATTCCTTAACAAACGAAGTATCAGACTGCGTGAACGCACCACGACTTGGCCCATCTGCGCGCAGATGGTCTCGAGAATGCTGAGCAGCTGCTCCTTGTGGAGGTTCGGCACCTCGCGCACGTCGTCATCTGCGTTGCTCTCGCTACGCTTTCCCTAGTGTTCCGTCGTCACACAACTATTCACTGAGCTGCTTGTCCGAGCGATCATCTGAGAGCTAGCTAGCGAGCGAGCGAGCGAGAGAAAGAGAGAAAGAGAGTGAGAGAGAGACGCACCTTCTTGCCCGACGAGCGAAGCGCGAAGAAGAGGATGGCGGCTGCCAGCGCCGACACGGCGCCGATGACGAGGGGCTTGCTCACTTGCACCATGGCTGGCGGGTCGGCAGGGAGAGAGAGCGGGCGGGCGGGCGGAGGCGCTGGTAGGCGGCGAGCAGGCAGCGTGTGGACTGTCGGCTTTCACTGGTGGTGACCACACAGGACGGTAGCGTCCCGAATTCGTCCCGAACGTCCCGCGTTTGCGCAAGAGATACGCGAAGAACAGCACCTAGACGGAATGGTGGTAGAGAAGAGAACACGGGACAGTCTGGCCCGTCCGTCCCGAATACGGTCTTAAATGCCCAGCTTTGTTGACAAGCAGGATGGATGCGCTCGGCGTCAGCGGAGGTGACGGCTACTGGCGGGGGATCGCCCATGGGCTGCTGCTCGCGCTACCGCTCCTCGCGCTCTTCTACCGCCGCTGGAAGCAAAGCGAGGCGGCCGCTGCCAGCGCCAACGGATCTGCAGAAAGCAACGCGAAGCCCCCGACACTCGGGTGCGTAGGTCAGTTTGGCAATGACGAGTGCTGAGCGGCGGACTCACCCGCTTTGGTCGCTCGCTTCCCGACGGCCCCGATCTCACTGCAGAACGTACGTTCGAAGGCGGTTTGTCTGTGTTGGCTGCTGGATTGGATGAGCACGAGACGCTTGGCTGACGTCCTGCCTCTCGCGCTCGCTGGGCTGCAGGACATTCCTCAATGAACTCTTCACCTACGAAGTGGTGCTTGTCGCCGGTGCCGAGATGAAAGCCATCAAGGACCAGCTGTGTGCAGCCGAGCAGGAGGGCAACGCGCGCCGGGTCGACGCCCTCCGAGACCGCCTGCTCGCCGTCGCGCGCGTGCTCGACCAGAAGCTGCAGGCGCTGATGCCGATCGTGCAGTTCCTCACCGAGCAGAGCGTCAGCGCTCTTTCCGATTATGAAAGCAGCGCTGCTGTCACAAAATCCGCTAGCGCTAGCGTTGCGGAGCCGAAGAAAGACAAGTAGACTCGCGTTATGTGTTGCGATCACAACAATGACACGTTCTCGTTCGTCACATATTGACGAGCGATCAACGTCAACAAGAACGGGACTGCATGGATCACGATGAAATGACGAGCGTAGACAAGACTCGAGGAGTGAAGGAGCAGGACGAGATAGATAGAGAGAGTGGGTGTGGGAACTACTATATTACGTGTCCAGGGTCGACACCTACGCACCGTAGCGTCGCCCAACGCTTTCCCTAGACACTAATACACAGAGGTCGGCACCTACGCACCGTAGCGTTCGTTCCTACGCTGTCCTCTGTGAGCCCCCGCCGCGTGTATCTGGCTGGTGAACAAACGACGCTTACTTCTTGATCGTGGTCTTGGCCAGGAAGTCCGTGTGCTCCTGGTACGGCGACGCCGCGAACGAGTGCTGCTCCCAGAGATCCGGGGTCAGGTACGCGTACGTCGCACGGAGCGCGTAGAACGTCGCCTTGACGAAGTTGCCGAGCGTGCGCGTGTGGCCGCTCGCCGACGTGTAGCAGTCCTCGATACCCGCCATGCCGAGCAGCTTACGCGGCGCAGGCGCCGCACACAGGCCCGTACCACGCGGGGCCGGGATCAGGCGCACGCGCACGGAGCCGCACTTGCCCGTAACCTTGTTCGGCACGGTGTGCGGGAGACCGATCATCTTGCCCCAGTAGCCACGGCGCACCGGCACAAGCGAGATCTTGGCGAGGATGATGGCGCCACGGATCGACGTCGCCACCTCCTTCGCGCACTTGACGCCGAGGCCGATGTGGCCGTTGTGGTCACCCACCGCCACGAACGCCTTGAAGCGCGTGCGCTGGCCGGCGGTCGTCTGCTTCTGCACCGGCATGATCTTCATGACCTCGTCCTTGAGCTGCGCCTCGAGGAAGTGGTTGACAATCTCGCACTCCTTGATCGGGAGCGAGAAGAGGTAGATCTCCTCGAGCGACGAGATCTTGCCCTCCTTCACCAGGCGGCCAAGCTTCGTCACGGGCACCCACTCCTTGTTCTCGTCGCCACCACGGCCACGGCCGCGGCCACGGCCACGACCACGGTCACCGCGGCCACGGCCACGGCCGAACCCTCCACGGGACGTAGGCTTCTCCGACGCGTCAGCCATTCTTGTTGCTTGTTCGAGTTCTTTACACGGGGCGAAAGTGAACGAATGAGGCCCGCTGTCTGTGCAGTGTGTGCGGTGATTGTTCAAGAGCTCTTCCAGCCACTCAAAACAAGAGGTTGCGCAAGGCGCAGCCGCCTCGAATAGAGCGCCTCAGCGACCTCTCCGACGACATTCGCGCGACATTCGTTTGATATCGTACTTTTTCGAAGCACAATCATTCCGCTGCATGAGTGCATGACGTAAGCATAACTGCAAGGGGTCACCCTCGACTCACTGCCCCGAACGTGCCGTAATCCTTTTCAATACGAACGCAATCTCTCCTCACCCCTTGTTTTCCCCCAGTCGATCACTCGAGCCAACCGTAAGCTCCCAAGCAGCACCAGAAGAAGCAGCACGCTGTTGACGATGATGCAGCACCTCGCGTCCACACGGCGGCTGCGCCGCGACGCGCTGCTGGCGCTTCGCAAACAGTGTCGCCCGCGACAGATGCACCTGCTGCAGCAGGTGCGCTTCCGCGCGCTTGATCTACTTCAATATCGGTTAACTCGTTTATAACCGCTTCCCAACACCATTTGCCAGCAACTCGGCGTGACGCTCAACCGCTTCGGCGTCCACGCGCACGCGCTGCGCCGCCCAGTGCTCGCACGCGAGTTTCTGCAGTCTGCGCGCGCGCAGCACTCGTTGCGTATGTTGAGACTGTTCAGACGTATAATTCCAAATCGTGGTGCTCATCTGTACGCTTTCTCAATGTGCTTGAGTAGCGCGGCAGCAAGCGGACAAGGCGACGAGCCTGGTAACGTGGCTCTCGGAGAAGATCCCGAAGGGTGGGTCCCCTGGCTGCTCGTTCTCATAGTACTTTTCGCGTCACGTGCGGAACTGACGTGTGACTGAACTGTGCAGGCTTCGGTCGCTTCTACCCGAAGAACGGTGCGGGTCCGGGCAAACCCGCGCCGCCCAAGTCGGGCGCTCCCAAGTCGGCGGAGGACTCGGCGGCAGGCGAGGTGAAGAAGCTGAGCTCCAAGAGCATCGAACGCGGCGGCAAGAACGGCGGAGGTAATGGCGGCAACAGCAGTGGTGGCGGCGGTAATGGGAAAGAGGGGATGGCGTACCTGCTGCCGCTCGCAGTCGCCGCGCTCTTCCTCTCGGATCTCGCGTCGATCGACAAGCCGATGCAGGAGATCACGTACCAGGAGTTCCGCAACAGCCTGCTGGAGTCGGGGCGTGTTGAGAAGGTCGTGGTCGTGAACAAGAAGTACGCCAAGGTCTTCCTGCATGACCCAAGCACGCAGGCGTCGGCGTCGCCGTCCTCCAACTCGGACTGGCACACGAGCGATCCGAACAAGGCACACTACGAGTTTGGTCGGGACCATGCGACCGACCACGATGCGGGCCACGGCTCGTCGTTTCCTGGCGCCCTGGGAGGGACTGCAGACGGCCGCCGTGCGCCGAAGCCCGCGCCGAGCCAGCCAGTGTACTACTTTAACCTCGGCAGCGTCGAGAACTTTGAGCGCCAGCTTGAGCACGCACAGCACCAGATGGGCATCCGTGCGCACGACTACATCCCTGTGCAGTACGTGAACGAACTTAACTTCGCGTCGGAGCTCGTCAAGTTCCTCCCGACGATCGTCCTCGTGGGGTTCCTGATCATGTCGATGCGTGGCATCGGTGGTGCTGGCGGCGGTGGCGGCATGGGCAATATCTTTAAGGTCGGCAAGAGCCCGGCGAAGAAGATCACGAAGGAAGACATTAAGATCACGTTCAAGGATGTGGCGGGCGTCGACGAAGCGAAGAAGGAGATCATGGAGTTCGTCGACTTCCTGCGCAACCAGAAGCGCTTCACGGACCTCGGCGCGAAGATCCCGAAGGGCGCGCTGCTTGTGGGACCGCCGGGTACGGGTAAGACACTGCTCGCAAAGGCGACAGCGGGCGAAGCCAGCGTGCCGTTCTACAGCATCTCCGGCTCGGACTTTATCGAGATGTTTGTCGGTGTCGGCCCCTCCCGTGTGCGCGACTTGTTCCGCGAGGCGCGCGCGAATGCGCCGTGCATCGTGTTCATCGACGAAATCGACGCGGTCGCGCGCGCGCGCAGCAAGGGTCAGTTCAGCGGCGGCAACGACGAGCGCGAGAACACGCTCAACCAGCTCCTGGTCGAGATGGACGGCTTCAACTCGAGCGAGGGCGTCGTCGTGCTCGCGGGCACGAACCGCGCAGACATTTTGGATAAGGCGATCCTGCGTCCGGGGCGCTTTGACCGCCAGATCACGGTCGACAAGCCGGACATCAAAGGCCGGCGCGAGATCTTCAAGGTGCACCTAAAGGGTCTGAACCTCGACGGCAACGTGGACGACTTTGCGCGCCGCATGGCGGCGCTCACGCCGGGCTTTGCCGGCGCCGAGATCGCCAACATCTGCAACGAAGCCGCGATCGTGGCGGCGCGTCGCGGCGGCAAGAGCATCACGTTCACGGACTTCGAACAGGCGACGGACCGTGTGATCGGCGGGCTCGAGACGAACCGCATCATGAGCCCGGAGGAGAAGAAGACGGTCGCGTACCATGAAGCTGGCCACGCCGTCGCGGGCTGGTTCCTTGAGCACGCGGACCCGCTGCTCAAGGTGACGATCGTGCCGCGTGGCAAGGGCTCGCTCGGCTACGCGCAGTATCTGCCGAAGGAAGTGGCGCTGCACAGCAAGGAGGCGATGATCGACATCATGTGCATGGCGCTGGGCGGACGTGCGTCCGAGTACATCAACTTCGACGGCCGCATCACGACGGGCGCGTCGGACGACCTGCGCCGCGTGACGCAGATCGCGTACTCGATGGTGCAGCTCTACGGTATGAACGACCGCGTGGGACAACTGGCGTTCCCGCGGGAGGAAGGGTCGTACCCGTCAGAGAAGCTGTACTCGGAGAAGACGGCGCAGATCATGGACGAGGAAGTGTCGAAGATTGTGTCGGCGGCCTACGACCGCACAAAGCAGCTGCTCAAGGACAACCAAACCGTGCTCCACGAGCTCGCTGAGGAGCTGCTCAAGAACGAGACGATCAACCACTCGGACATCGTCCGCGTGCTCGGTCCGCGCCCGTTCGGGGGCAACAAGACGTACACTGAGTTCGTCGAGGAGTCGTGGAAGGAGGCGGACAAGTACGAGGCCGACAAGCTCGCCAAGGACGCCAACAAGACAGAAGTCGAGGTACAAGATGAAGCGGTTGCAAGCGCCGAGAGCAAGCCCGTGAAGCCTGTGAAGGAGAAGGAAGAGGAGGAAGACGAGAAGGAGGAGAAGAAGAACTAACCCATTTTCGCTGCCCATTTGGCCGGCGGAGTGCGGGCGGATACAGTGTAGACAGACAAATCTGACTCGGAACCAGACGTGATCTCGTGCTGGCTATGTGATTGGCGGGTGCTGCTGCTGCCCCAGCTGGCAGACAGCGGACGGGCCACGCGACGGAGGCGACAGATGTCATCCATGTACCAGCAACGCCACATCTTGTTATACTGCTACTTGTTCCTAGTTGCTAATGCCACCTCACTTACTCACTCTCACTCTCTCTGCCGAGCAGCGTCCAACTCTTCGTATACTGAAATCATGTTGTCGTCGTGCGAGGCACCGGGTCGCGGAAGACGAAGCGCCGCTCGAGGTGCGACGACAGGTTGAGCGTGCGCACGACCTCCTTGAGCGCCATGCGCGTCACGTCGATGTCGTTGATGGCGCAGAGCACGCTGCCGCGCCGCACCATCGCGCTGTTCTCGATCACGCCCTTGGAGCCGTCGAGCTTGCGCACGAAGCCGTCGACGACCGGCGGCTGCCCGGGCTCGGCGTCCACCTGCAGCACGAGCCCGCATGGACCGGGCGGCACGATGATGCTCAGCAGCGGGTTCGCGCGCAGCTTCCACTCCTCCTCGCTCACAGGCTCGTCATCAATGCTGCCATCGTCCGCCGTCGCCGGTGACTCGTCGTCGTCCTCGGTGTCTTCGAGTGGCGCAAGCCGCGGCGCCAGCAGGTATTGCATTTTCTCGTGCGCGCCGAGCGGCGACTCAGCGAGCTTGGCACGGAACGCCTCGGCCAGCGCTAGCGCGCTGCTCTGGCGGTTCGCGAGCAGTAGCGTGCGATGCAGCGGCTCGTCCACATCGTCCGAGAGCTCGTTCGTCTCGCCCCGGCTGTGGTATAGCGAGCCGTGTAATGGGGACTTGCGCGCGAGCCGCTGCTGGTGCTGCAGCTTAGCCTTCGCGAGCGCCGCGCCGAAGAGCAGCGCGTGGTCGTCGTCGGCGCGCCCGCCGCAGGAGCACAGCGCCTGGCCCATGCGCGCGTCGCTCTCCCACTTGGCTGCTTCTTGAAAAGTGGCCAGCTCAAAGGAAGCACGAGGTGATTTGTATACACTGAAAACAAGTGAAAGACAGACGCTCCCTTAAATCAGTACGTCGCGAGAAAAAACAAGCTCTCTACTCACTTTGCTGTGAACGCTTCAATGCGACACAAGGTGCAGAAGGGAAGCGCCCTGCATGCCTTCTTCTGCGTGTGGGTGCTGTGTACTATAGCCGCTGCTGCGGCGTCCGCCGGCCTCAAGGCTCGTTTCAGCTAACCGAAGAGGTGTTCGCTCGAGGTCGCTTCGATCTACATCGATGAATATGATCACTTTTCCGACAAGTAACGACTGATTGTGCGTGTGCTCCTTCCAACCTGCCTCGTCAACGACTTCACTGTTCTACTACATACAGTCGAGTCTGCTTCTCAATTGTAGGAGCCTCCAAGACTTGGCGACACTGCAAGATCGAGCGAGCCCGAGGTCCTCGAGCACTTGGAACTCGCTCGCACCTACAACTTGCTTCCAACGTGCTCGCTCTTCCCTACACCACCGCTATCTTGCCTCAAGCACATCATAGTTCTAAAGTGTGTTACGCGTGTTAGGCTCTACGTCAACTCGGCCTGGGCGACAAGCTGACGCTACACTACGCGGAGGTGCGCCTTCGCACTGAACGGGTCCAAACTTCAGCACGTCCTCGATGTCGACGACCTGTAGCACGAGATCTCTCGGCGTCGTGAGTATCTGCTGCGGGTACTCGCGGTTGGTTGAGCAAGTGCTCGTTCATCAGGAAGATGTT